>WBZZ01002958.1:25000-50000 GCA_019918135.1 Paulinella micropora
AGAAAGAAAGGAAGGAAGGAAGGAAGGGAGGGAGGGAGGGAAGGGAACGGGAACGAAAAGGAAAAGGAGAAGGAAAAGGAAAGGGAAAGGAAAGGAAGGAAGGAAAAAATAAAGAAAAGAAAGAAAGAAAGAAAGAAACAATGAAGGATAAAGGGGCCGGGTGGGGGGGGGGGGGGGGGGGGACGGACGGAGAGAGGGATAAAATTGAGAGAGAGAGAGAGAGAGAGAGAGAGAGAGAGAGAGTAAGGAAGAAGGAGGAGCGAGGAGGCGTGGTGTGGTTGCTTGGCTGGCAGGTGGAGGGTGAGCCTGTCCCTGCACCGGCCGTGCCCCAGCTGGAGCGCACCGCCCTCCCTGGGCAGCCTTACGGGGTACTTGCGTGCAGCACTTTCTACCTCACAATTTCATCCTGCCTACCGAAATCGTCCAAGTCACCTTTGAAGAGTCCACATCACTAGCTAGGTGCTATCCGAGACCGTTTACATCCACAGACAGACACACAAGAAAGAGAGAGAGAGCGAGAGAGAGAGAGAGAGAGAGAGAAAGAAAGAAAGAAAGAGAGAGAGATAGAGAAATGCTTTCTCTCTTTTCTGTTGGTCTTGTCTTTGAATTTTGTGGGGCCAGCTGAAAGGCATGACGTGATTGAAAGAATCTATTTAAGGCACTTAGCTGGTCAGAGAAGTGGAGGGCTGAGTTTGAGCAGGCAAATAAGTGTGCTCGCAAACATGTGCATGCAGCATGAGTTATTCGCCTCCGCAAGGGCACCAGTGTCCGGACATTTCACATCCAGCTCCTACCCTGGTTACACCAATTACGGCGCTGAGCAGCAAAATCAACGATACGAGCGTCGTCCGGACCAACAACACAAGCTGCATCCGGATCCACGATCGATATATGAGAGCCCCAATCCGGTCGATTGTTATTCCTCGCATCTTCTGCTTGCTGTGTGTTTTCTCTTTCGGTCATCCTTCGACCCATTTATTATTTATTTGTGTAGTATGTAATCCAGCCAGGCCCTCGGTTGGGCGATCATCTTAGTCCACAGCCGCGACCACCTCCAGCCACATATGCTCCGTCCCACCCGCACATCACCAGCTGCACTACTCCCATGCAACATCACCAAGCATCCCAGGCATTTAACCCGGTCTGCCCTTCCCCCCCCCCACCCCCCCAAACCCGATTGCCGCAATCCGTCTGCAAACAAGTTCATTCATTCCCTTGTATCCTTCTGCTTTCTTGTGTGGTGCAGTATATGCAAGCGTGCACCGATCAAGTGCGGCCACCTCCACCGCCACCTCCACTCCAAAATCCTTCCAATCCTAGCACAGTGGACATCAATCAGGAGCCAAAGGCGGAACCTAGGGAATGGGTCAATCTATTCCTGCTGATGGAGTATCGATGAACATACATCCATGTCTTGCTCTTGTTGTTGCAGTTGTTGCCTCATCCACTGCTGGACCAGGGTGCGTCTTTGCTGAAGCCGCAGAAAACAGCAGACAACAATGCCCCACTCCTTCCATCCCCAATCGGCTCTACTCTGCTTTATCAACAGAAGAAAGTCGACTTCAAGGACAAGTCAGCTGATGAAATTTTGAATCTCTCAATCTCAGGAAGTCTTGAACCCCAAATTTTGGTGGCTGCCTGGCTGAATCTAGCCAAGGGGTTGAGGGGCAAGCCACCGTCAAACTTGGCACGGATACGTTCCGACCCTCGCTGTGTTGAACTGATAAGAAAACTCAAGCGAGAGTTGCCTTCATTAAGAGGATTGCATCTAACAAATGTGTGGCTTGGTGCGAGGGACTTGCAGATTACAGAAGCAGACTTCCTGGAAATGCTCATTAGCACGACGATCGAGCGAGTAGATTCATTGAATGCTGCGGGTATATCCATTACTTTCAACTGCGCCGCCAGGATGGGCTTGGCGGAGCAAAATCTGCTGGAACCCTTAAGCCAGGAGGCGATCAAGCATGCAGACTCCTTCAGCTCGCAAGGCATCGGCAACACTCTGAACGCCTTGGCCAAGCTTGGCTATGACCCAGGAGAGGCAGTGTTAAGTACACTGTGCGACGAGGCGGGTCAAAAGGCTCACTTGTTCAACCCACAAGAAATTGCCAACACTTTCACCGCTTTAGGAAAGTTCGGATATACACCAAGGCAGGAAGTGATGGGACGACTATGCCAAGAGGTGGTCAAAAAGGCACAGTCATTCACCGCGCAAGAAATTCCCAACGCGCTGAATGGTCTAGGAAAGCTCAGCTACAAGCCAGGGAAGGAGGTGGTGCACGCTCTGTGTCAAGAGGCGATGGAGAAAGTCTCTTTCTTCAACCACCAAGAAATTTCAGTCACTTTGAATGCATTAAGGAAGCTCAAATATAACGCAGATGCCGCAGTGCTGAACGCATTATGTCAGGAGGCGGTTAAAAAGGCTTACTCGTTCAACGCACAATCCCTTGCTTGCACTTTGAATGCACTAGCCAAGAGCAACTTCAACCCAGGCGAGGTCGTGCTGAGGACTTTGTACCGAGAGGTGGTCAAGAAATCCCATCATCTCTTAGCTCCAGAGGTTGGCAATATTTTCAACGCGGTTGGCATATTTGGACATGCGGATGACGAAATCCTTTGGAGACTGTGTGATGAGGCGATGCATAAAATGTCGTCGTTCAACGCGCAAGCTATTGCCAACACGCTCAACGCTCTGGCCAGGCTCCGCTTTGATCCCGGCGAGGAATTCCTGTGGAGGATTTGCCACGAGGCTGCCGATAAAGCTCCCTTTTTCAGACATCAGGCGACTGAGACCACTTTGAACGCTCTCCAGAAGCTAGGTTACAAATGGGGTGAAAAGTTAGTGTCAAGTAGGTTGAGGGAGGTTGAAATGCAGAGAAGTCAATAAAGAGAAGTAGGGGACATACGTCTTAACAGCGTGAGTGAAACTTTTAGAGCCTTTGGCAGAATGCAACGACAGCAGTAACTTCTGCTATTGACAGCAGTAAATACTGCGAAGCAACTGCTTCTGCTAGACCCCTTCCGCGCCCCCCCCCCCCCCCCCTCACACACACATACACACTACTATAATTCATCATGTGAAATTTTGTACCATCTATCCTATCAACAAGGTCGAAATTTTCGATATCGAAAAATTGTGCATAGTTCGACTTGGTTGAAAGAATTTCAACTATTTTGAGTGAAATAATTATAATCCAGTACCAAATATCCTATCAACAAGATCGAAAATTTTCAATGTCGAAAAATTGTGCATATTTGACTTGGTTGAAGATTCAACTGCTTTAGTGAAATTTGACAGTGTCCTTGGCACCGTAAACAGCGACACTAATGCCGGTAGCAACCTTGTGAGTTTCAAGTTTAGGGAAAAGTGGCACTCTCATGTAACCAAATTTGAAATACAATAAGGTTTCCTTTCTTCTTATCGGTTTTCCCTCTCTCTTTGTGTAACACTTTGCTCTATTTGTTTTGGCTCCGAGGCTGAGAGTTAGTACTGAGTACGTTCAAGTTCTAATTTTCCAGTCAGATTTTGATTTAGCCAGCGAAAATTTCCCTGGTTTTGCGGACGCTTGGTTGGAAATCTAACAGTAGAAATTGAGAATTTGAACGCCCTCAGTAATACCTTTTTTTTTTTTCCCCCAACTTTTATTAACTTTCGTGTAATTTTTTTTGTACGCTTCACCTTTTTTCCTAGCACTGCATTGTACCCTTCGTCACCGTCCGTCACGTTTTGAGTCAGGCCGACTATTTTTTTGAAACTTACTAGTCCCCTCACAGCTGAGCACGGGTGACTGTTTCTAGTAATCATGAGTCATGATACTGTAACTAAAATATTTCACTGCCACTCATAGTGCTGAGCGGGAAGCCGGACGAAAAGATAGTGTCAGCCACCAAACTTTCAATTTGAAACCGTGCCGTGGCAAGGTTTCCTTTCTTCTTTATATTAATATATATCAGCTATACGAATGTATCAGACTGAGCTCTTTAACGCCTGACCGGCTTAAACCACTACCGTTGACATTTTACTGTTTTTGACCGGCCAGTTAGATTCTCCTCTGCACGACGTTTCGACTCAAACTCAGTCAACACGAACTAGTTTTCTATTTCGTTCAGGAATGACTTCAGTTGAAACGATCAATTCAAACTGAGTTTTTTAACCAAAGATTAACTATTGCCTTTTTTCCCCAATCTATTACCTTTTCCACTGATTTTCCGTGAACACGCATGTGTGGTAAGCTTGATTTGTGGACAAGGAAACAGACTTCCAGAAACTCGGAAACAGCTGAGAAATCTTTCCCAAATGAAAATTTTGATACTTGAACATATTAGTTGGACTTGAAGCACTCCTTCAAGTACTGTAGGCTATACTTTCATCTTCAAGTATCACTGACACCGTGGCCTCACTGTGATTAACTCACAATCTACGGCGGTTCATCGTGTTCGTACTTTGCAACCCAAGTCTGCACTGAAACAAGTAGAAATCTACGTAAATAAACGAAGTGAGTGCCTCTTTGCTATTTATTGGTATTTCAGTTGACCTGCTCTCTCAGTGGAGTCACGGGACGGAAATTTATGGGATAGCAGTTGGTAGGATAACTACGTTTACTGTTAGTAATTGCTTTGTGACTGGTAAGTAATTTATTCGTATAGTCGAATGACCGTATAGTTCTAGTCAATAATGGTAACGGACGTAACGGACTATATTGACATTTCAGGATTGGACAATAACCATTGTGTAATAATTACAGTCGTGCGGACTATATTTCAGTTTTGTTATTACCTTTGAGTTTGTCAGTTCTGCTATCTACTTGCGAATTAAAGTGTCGATTGGCATCGTGGCTTCTAACGGAGTCCCTCAGCAAAACCGGAGTGTAAAGGTATTAGGTCCGTGAGTGACCGGGTAATTACCTAATCAACGGTTATGAGCCGCTGGGGAAACGAATTTCGGCACCATGCAATTAGCATGAGACAACTGATGTCTCACACACCGGTGTTTAGCGGAAACAAAAAAGATTTACAGAGTTGCTATTACCAGATAGAGGAATATGCCTACGGGATTAGCACAACACTCGGGGATATGTTTGATGATGCTTTCCAAGACCATACAGCGGCAAAAACAAAGTATGGTTTTGATAGAGACAGGATGAGAAAAGCAGAAGAAATGGAAGAACCGAGAGAACCACACGAGGTAGACACTGTGACACCGGAGGGATCAGACGAAGAAGATGAAACAGAGACACAACAACCACGACAACAGAGACAGAGAGGCAGCCAAACACCACAGACCAGAGAAACCTGCCAACTGGAAAGACCTCTCAAAGGAAGAGAAGAGAGCTTGGGAGGATAGGGCGAACGGAAAGAAGAAAAGAGCTATGACAAGAACCAATAAGGATGTGTACTTGCTGAGAAAGAAGAGATACAGAGAAGAGCAGCAATATCTGCATCGCTGCAGAATGTTCCAACTTCTCGTAACAACAGCGTTCTCTGAATTTAAATTGATTCAATTTCTCCGCAGCAAAAAGGTTCATTGCCCGTTTGAGAAAGTCGGCATTGTCAAAGAAAAATACGGTAATCTAAGTGGTGCGGCGAGATATATAGAGGAGAAAGCATTTAAAGAGATGAGAAAGAGAAACCGACACCCACAACGCACTCTCACTAGTGCCCAACACCCCGACACCTCTACAACAACAACTCCTGCCCTCACCACCTCACCACCCACGCAACGCGTGCAACCCTCACCATTGTAACCAAAACCCTCTCAATCAAAAGTTAAAGAGAAACGGAAAGAGAAAGAGAAACCGACACCCACACCCCCTCAAAACTCTAGACAGACAAAGAAAGAAACACCACATCCCACTACATCCACTCCTCAGAGCAACACAACAGGCCCACTAACCATTCGTTGTCAAGGGCTTAACTGGAAAGGAGAGCAGTGTGGGGTTAAGTTTGGATAGGGGGGGAGTTGGGGTAAGGCGGGAGAGGAAGCAAAAAGGCTAGCGTATGCAGATTTGTGCGGGTACCATGCTCGCCAAGACCCTCTATTCCCGTCCATTGATCTGTTGCAAGACCCATCAGGTCACCCACGCCCTTCCCGTGACTTTCCATCAGAGAGTGAGATGATGCGAATTCAGAGAGAGAGAGAGAGAGAGAGAGAGAGAGAGAGAGAGAGAGAGAGAGAGAGAGAGAGAGAGGGAGGGAAAGGGGGAGAGTGCACAGCAAGTTTCGCTCAAAGATACGGCAAAACCCGTGAAGAAAGACTCGCTAAGTTCCGCAAATATCGGGAAAAAGACCAGCAAAGCGTCGAAAAACCCGGTAAGAAAGTAGTTAGTTCAGTTTCACGGAATGGTGCTGTTTTGCCAGGGAATGAGGCAAGGACCGGCGGGACAAGAGCTGAAAAAGAGACAGCATTCAATGAGGCTGATGAACATGTAGGAGGGACAAGAGAAGGGAAGTCTTGGCCCCCATCGCTACTGCCACAAGGTCCGTCCCCGATAGACAGAGTAGGAGACAGTGTAGAATCACAAGCACAGCAAGCCAGTGACACACACACACGACACACCTGTGGGGAAGAGCAGTAAAAGAGACACAGAACACGGAAAGGTGATAGGCTTTGAAGACTTTAAGAGAATAAGTGAACAGCTGAACAACCTGTGTATAATGGACGATGAGACAGGAGACATTGTGGGAATGACGAAGAAAGAGGGGGAGAGAGTGGCTGAAGCAGACGGACTGTTGACAGATGTGTTTTGGGCTGTTAACGAAGCATTTCTGAAGCAATTCAGCAGGCACGCCACTGAACAAGAGAGACAGTAATAGAGAAAAGAGCAGCTAAGAACACTCAAAGTACGAAAGCTAGGGAAAGAGCTAAGTGGGAGTGTGAGTACAGACATAGCGAAGGACATCCAAGCTCTGAGAAGACTGAAATAGCTAGGTTGCTATTTCCACTGACGAAGGGAGCAGAACCGATAGTAGTGAAAGAGGGTTTGTGTTACGAAAGAGAACGAGTTTTACTCAGAACTGTTAGCCCAAATAGATTATGGGATACTCGACTTAGCTAAGAATCACGACAATCAATTTGCCCTTTTTATCGTGCGTTCGATGCCCCACCTGATGAAGATATGGCATGAGGTAGAAGCAAGAGGGGTTACACTGAACGCATATTTGCGTAAATTGCACTCAGGAGATGCACACAAGTTCTTCAGCCCAGAACAGGCAGCACAGAGGAAGAAAGAGTTTGATAGGAAGAGACGGGGGATAGACGGACACTCAGACCTAGAGGAGGATGAGTGAGTTTGATCCGGAAAACCTAGAACACTCTAGAGCCTCTGAAGAGATGAGGGCAGGAATACCCATAAGGTACAGATCGTACTGCGAAGCGCGAGAAGAGCTTGACTGGATGTATGAGGAGAGATTCGAGAGAGAAAGGAAGGACAGGCTCCAGAAGAAAGAGAATGAGGAGGAAGAGGAGCAGGATCACAACCTCATGGTAGACGACAGCACGAAGGTAGGTCGAAAAGAAAAGATGATAGTACAGGATAGTGGATCGTCAAGAGACATAGCCTGTACACCACACATCTTGCACAACGTTCGAGAAATAGAACCCGTCAGCTTAGTCACAGGAAACGGAGAGAGTACTGTAAGGGACATGGGGGAGGCGCGATTGACAAGAAATAGATGGATCGGGAAAGCCAGTTTTGGTAAAGAAAGATATGTTGTTAGACACAAGGATACCGGTCAACATCATGTCCACAGGAAACATGGACCATAACCATCATCGGTCTATCATTCACCAGAACGGGCAACTTCTAATCCTCAAACGCCCCATAAGAATAAAAGAGAGTGACGTGATCGTGAGGGGGAGACTTACACCTGGCATGCATTACCGCTGGGACAATGAAAAGGATAAGCCCCTCATTGACAACATAAACGAGCGTTATAACCCCAGAGTGAAAGAGAGAAAGCAGAAGACGGGGTAAGCGGGGCGGGAATCCCCAAAGTGAGAGAAAAAGAGAGCAAGCAAGCGAGAGTAAGTGAGAACGAGGAAGCTAGAGGCAGCGTACTATACGCTATGTATCCCGAGAAAGGCGAGAAAGACAAACCGATTGATATTTATGTCATGCATCAGTGTAGTGGTCATAAAGCATTTACCAAAGCTCTATGCATTAGGCAAGGCAATGGGTAGAAAAGTGACAGGAAGTGAGGATAGAGTTAGATTTTGCGAAGCCTGTATGATGGGGAAAGACAAAGTGTTGCCCCGATTTAAGGCTAATAGAATTAGGAGAGCGAGTTACCCATGTGAGATTTTGCATGTAGATACTTCCGGACCATGGGCAGTCATCTCAATTCACGGTAAGTACTATAAATTTTGCATAACAGACGATTATTGGGGGTATATCAAGGATTTTTACTTACGTTACAAGAACGAGTTTGTAGAATGTTTGAAGCAAGCTGTAGCATGGTTTGAGAGGCAAACAGGAAGGAAAGTAAGACAGATCACTTGTGATAATGAGTTCGATGTCCCAACTGAAATCATAGAGTGGTGGAAGCCGCTTCAATTCAATTGGAAGACTAGTGCTCCGGTGACAAAGATGGCAATCCTATAGCTGAGAAGGTCAATGACATCACAGCCGGACCAGCCCGGGCCATGCGGTACGAGGCAAACTTGCCTCCACAGTTTTGGGCAGAGATGGAACATACTGCCACCACCTTGCACAACATTCTGCCTGCCACGACAGGACCTAGAAAGGCATTTCCTCTTTTGAGCAATGTCTAGGCTACAAGCCAGCTATCCGATAACTGAAACCTATAGGATGTTTAGGCGTAATGTACATAGGAAAGCAGGTAGGGAAAGGAAACTATAGGGGAAAACGCGTGATGTTGCTTGGGTACGATGTATTTAAGAAACTACACAGAGTTTGGGATGGTCGCAAGATCATTACTAATGTACGTTATGTACGCTTTGACCCCAATATAGTTGGTAAGGAGGCTCACCCACCCAGAGAAGTCAGATGGGACGACGAGGAATCTGAGGGGGAGAGTAGTGATACCGGTCAGCTGGAACAGCCAACAAACGAACCCGAACTTAAGGTTGAGGGGGATTTAGACAAGCATGAGGAGCAACAGGAAGAAAAGAGCATTCACGATCCAGATTCCGGTCTCCCATCAGAGTCAAAGGCAGAAATAGTTGACGACAGAGATGATGGGCTAACACCCGTCACATCGTTAGAGGCGCCAAGCCCCGAAGCAGACCACCCTAGTAGGAGGTACGTAGAGGGAGATGCGCCCACTAAGGGCCTCACTTGGGAGCAAAGTGACAAGATCACATCAGCTAACATAGTGAGAGGGAAACGAGAAGCAAAGGTTAGGACACCAGTTACACAACCACCTCCAGAAAAGAAGGCAGCAGTAAAAGTAGCTACATTGACAGGAGAGAGAGTTAGTGTGCCGGGAGTAGCTTTCGGAGAAGAATGGGCGAAGGAAGAATATGGAGACAATTGGCAATCGGTAAAACGAGAAGGAAAAGTCTTAGAACCATGCGAGAAGGGAGATAGACTTAAAGTCTGTAAGATGCCTAAGCCCAGTCACTTCGTAGTCTTTGACGACGGTCAAGTAGAAAAGATGTTAGACAGTGAGATTAGAAAGTATCGGATAGATAGATTAAGACCAGTCAGAGAACTAGAGCACCCCGAGATGTCCGCAGAAAGTATCGTAGAGGATCATATCACTGCGTTACTGTACCTGACATTGAAGGTACCAAAGGCAATCGTAGATGAGGGTTTAACTGCGAAAGAGTTGAACACCGGAATGGATAAGGAGATTGAAGCTCTGATGTCTTTTAACAATTACACGTGGGTAAGCCCCAAGGAAGCGAAAGAAAAAGGAGTAAAAGTAGTGAGACTAACGTGGGTACATAAAGTCAAACTAGACAATAAAGGACGTAAGTTCATTAAGTCAAGGTTAGCTTTGCGGGGAGATATGCTAGAGCCAGGAGTTAGCTATAACCCAGATCAATTGTTTGTACCTTGTGCCGTGCATCGCTCATTACTCTTTTTGTCTAAGCTTGCAGCATGGCATGGACATAAGCCATACGGTATAGACTTCAAAAATGCTTATCTAAATGCACAAATGCAGGATCCTGTTTATGCTTATGCACCTGATGGGATAGACAGTGAGGAGCATGAATGCATGATATGGAGAGTAGATGGAGCTCTGTATGGCGCGCCGCAAGCTGGTAGGAGATGGTATGAGATTTTAGCACCTAAGTTAGAGATATTAGGATTCAGGTTACTAGACTCAGATTTGTGCATGTTCGTAGAGAAGGGTAAACCAGTAAAGATGCTATCATAGGTATTTTCCATGTAGACGATCTTATCTTCTCAGCTCCTAACAAACGAGCATACGACCGATTCGCTAGTAAACTAGAAAAGTTTTATCCTCTTAAGCGTTTGGGAGTGGCTAAGGAGTTTAAAGGAATAGAGATAGTTCAGGAAGGAGGACGCATTTTATATCAGGAAGGAGGACGCATTTTATATAAGTACCAAAAACAGATTTTAAAGGATGTAGGATAGGCCGATGTTAGATCAGTAAGTACTCCAAGTGCTGAACATGAGCCCGAGCCCATGGGAGAAACAAGCGCCCTTAGAAATCATTCTATACCTAGTCTGGTAGGGAAACTTTTGTTCCTAACTAAGATGACACGATTAGATGCTGATCAAGCACTAAATGCAGCTAGCGTAATGCAAACAGTAAACCCAGGACTTGCTTATGCTATGTTAGGTAGGATCTTCAGGTATTTGAAAGGTTCGTATCGCGGTATTGCATTTCACGGGCCTAAGTCATCGCAAGAGGGAAGGAGTCCGACATACCCGCGAATTACTCTTTGGCCCGATGCAGCACACAAGGTCTGTAAGAAAACCGGAAAGTCACGCACAGGATATGTAGTACTTTGGGGAGGAGACCCGGTAGCTTGTTGTCAAAACGACAGACTAGAATTGCACTTAGTTCTAATGAATTGCAGCAGCGGAGTGTATACGGGAGGGATTGGCTATCCGACATATTACGAAAGAATTAGACATAGCACAGAAAGGACTGATAGAGCTATATGAAGATAATGCACAAACTATCTTAGCAGCAGAAAGGGGGATGTCAGGACCACGTACTAAACACTTACCCCTTGAACTTCATTTCATTCACCACGCACAGAGAGACAATGAGATTAAATTTGTAAAGGTAGGAACTAAGAAACAAATTGCAGACGTGCTGACTAAACATGTTCCTAAGGATCAATTCGAATATCTCATTAGTAAGTTTATGGTAACACTTGATCCATGATCACATATCTCGAGTCTGCAAAATCACCATAAATACGCAAATTTACGCAAAGTCAACTTATGCTGTTCTTTTGTGAGTTTTCTCTCTTTGGAGTGTGCAGGAAGTTTCTTACGCGGGTAGTTGAGCGGCATGTTGAGGCAATGTTCCCGTCGAAATGTAAGTCGAGCGCGAAGGCGAAGCGCGTGGTTCAGACCACCATCGGTCGCATTGTGACAAGAGCGGGAAGGAAACGAGCCATCGGACCCGACCGTACTTCGTGTAGTTTTATATTGGCGGAATGGCGGAATTCACTAATTATATTGTACTCGAGGAGTCAATGATGTAATTCAGTTTACGTACTTATATGGTCATACATCAAGGACCTGCTGCTAATGTTTTAATCGTATCGAGATGCCATCGCAGCAAAGAAGCAAAAGCAGGTGGACTGGAATAGAATGGCGATTATTCAGTTTTGTGACTCAACAATCATTTCATTTTATTGCTGTTGACATTCAAGACAACAACAAAAATTAGTTTTTCATTTTTGTGTCAGATTTTCATTTTTGTGACAGTTTTTCATTTTTGTGACAAAAATTCAAATTTTCAAATTTAACGGTAACATTTCGCGAAAATTTACGATATTTTGCGGACGAATATAGCCGTTAATTTGAAAAATTCAAATTTTCACCCAAAATCAAAATTCCAACCAAAACTGAAATTCCAACCAAAACAGAAAAATCAATTTTTTTTGTTGTCTTGAATGTCAACAGCAATATAACTTGAAATGATGGCCATTTATCGCATCGTAATAGTTATTAAT
Organism: Paulinella micropora; assembly: GCA_019918135.1. Taxonomy (NCBI): domain Eukaryota; phylum Cercozoa; class Imbricatea; order Euglyphida; family Paulinellidae; genus Paulinella; species Paulinella micropora. The sequence continues at coordinate 37,128 of WBZZ01002958.1, forward strand.
CGTAAATGTATTGATTGATAATTTGCTCATTGACATAGAACTAAGGGGGAGCGTTGGTAGGATAACTACGTTTACTGTTAGTAATTGCTTTGTGACTGGTAAGTAATTTATTCGTATAGTCGAATGACCGTATAGTTCTAGTCAATAATGGTAACGGACGTAACGGACTATATTGGCATTCCAGGATTGGACAATAACCATTGTGTAATAATTACAGTCGTGCGGACTTTATTTCAGTTTGTTATTACCTTTGAGTTTGTCAGTTCTGCTATCTACTTGCGAATTAAAGTGTCGATTGGCATCGTGGCTTCTAACAGAGTCCCTCAGCAAACCGGAGTGTAAAGGTATTAGGTCCGTGAGTGACCGGGTAATTACCTAATCAACGGTAGCTACCATCGACACAACTTGGCGGTGCTCTTAGAGAGAGTGAGGGTAAGAGTAACATGACTTAGTATGTTTTGAGTCTGTGTTTTTCTAATCAAGTTTTCATAGAATAGATGTATTAGGACCTGCAGTCAAGAAGTTTAATAATTTACTTAGATCCACTGAGGGGAGCGCGAGTGGTGATACACGCGCTGCCCTTGCATGGAAACGACGTGCTGAGTAAAGACCAACGGATCCACAGCCTACACACACACAAACAAAAAAAGTAAATATCAAAGAAGGGGGGAGGGGGGGGGGGGACCTGTTTGAACCTTTTGATCTGATTTGCCACCGCCACAACCTTCGAGTGCAGCTTGAACCCCCCCACTTGGATGGTATGGTTTGTGCGTGCGTGAATGTTATTATTATATCCTCTGGTTTGTATGTGCCCCTACACTTCTTTATCTCATTCTCGCACACCTTTGCCTGCCTCCCACACAAACTCCTCACTCACTTCGTCCATAAAGCATTCATATTTAAAAGGCTTACTCACCTCACACATACTATCACAGGAGACATAGAAATCAATATGTTTGTCGTCCACTAACCTCCCTAACCTCATACCCTACCCTCCCACCTTCACCTTTGTGAGCCCCCCTCCATTTTTTGTTCTAGTATTCGCGTCTCGTCGAAAAAATGAGTGCGAATGGATTTTGTGTATGTGGGATATGCGTGGGGAAAATGGATGTTGTGTTGTCTGTCTGGCACAGATTGCTTGACACACACCCTCTCGCTGCACCTAACAATTAGGTAAGGCGACCCCACACCCTCACTACGCCACAAAACCCTCTTCTGTTCCTTTTTCTCATCTCGCTCACCTACCCACTCCTTCCACTGTCTAACCATTTTTTTGCGATGATAAGGAAAAGTGGATAGAGTGCATAAAAAGGCGGGCTGCGCATGTTTTCCCCATTTTTTCCACCCACCCACACAGACTTATCGACATTGGGAAACAAAGCATGCAAGGCAGCAAGGGACATAACACACAAAACAAGCTGTTTTTTGGAGTCAAACTATTTGATGTGTGTCTTGTGTTGCAAGGCAGGCGACAAACAAAGCTGCACCCACTCCCTCAAACTCCCCTTGGTAAACGCACTCCCAACCTCATATCTGTAAAAGCTATTTGCTGCCTCTGGCTGACCCCTAAAAGATAAACCCTGTTTTGTTAGTTCAACACTACCCTAGCTAGTTCTGTACTATTTACTACTGGGTTGCTTGCTAGGTACTGTGGTAGGGTGAGAAGATGTGGGCTGTGTGGGTTGGGTCGGGTGTGGGCAGGTTGTTGGGCAGGTTGTTGGGATGGTTGTGGTGCGGATGGGGGGGAAGGGGGGGGCCATTGCACAACTCAACTACCTTCCTCTCTCTCACCTAGCTCTCACACCCTAGCACTCTACACTGTCTCTCCTCTCCCATTATTTTTTTAATGATCTTATGTATGTTTCTTTTATTTTCTGCTTGTATGCAGAAGGCGAAAGTCCCAGATACACAGGGAGAAGCTCGCCGACGCCGATGACGAACGCCTCCATGTCCCCTATGGATCTCTTGGGAACTGGTACCTGCACAAACAAAAAAAACCAAGAAATGTGTTTGCAAACAGGTATGAAGTGTGTGTGTGGAAAGAGTTGGGAAAAAAAATGACAAAGGAAAAAGAAAGAACCTCTGGCGAGGGGTGAAGTTTAGCTTCCATTTTCGGCTTCCTGGTGCAGGAGGAAAAGATGACGGTTTAGGTCGGACACTTTTTTTCCAATTCAGTCTGTGCGTGGCAATTTGTCGACAAATATACAGGATAACACGCATTTTTTCCAGGGCCCTTGGTGGCATGAACTTTAGGAGAACGTAGCTCCTGTGAACGCGGCATGTTCATATAAAGTTACAGTGAGTAGTGAAATATTTTTATTTTCTCATGAACTGTTCAATGGTGTCACAAGTTATTAAAAACAGTCAGTAGTACTACTAAAATAGGGCCAATAAGGAACTTCCCTAGTCTATGAAATTACATATGTTAGACCTATTAATATAATTAACCGGTTCAAGTAGTCAGCACTGAGACTGTATTAATATGGTCAGGCCGCATATGTAATGTGTGTCGTTAGAGCATTACTCAACGGTGACTTGAGTTATGTTCGGCCTAGTATGTATTCGGGCCGTTCCCTTGGGGCCCTTTTCTCAATAACGGTTTTTACTGTAGGCCACACTTCAGCTACTACGGTATACTGCAGATTATTAAGTTAGTCTCACAAAAAGGTTCAGAATCAACGTATAAAAAAAGTTCAAGGTATAAAAAAAGTTATGGACAGTGTATAAAAAAATTTAAATTTTTTAATAAGATAAAACTTTTTTATAAGAGAGAACTTTTTAATAAGACTCCATAGAACTTTTTCAAGTTATATTAAAAAAAATTTCACTTTGTAAGAGTTTGTGTGAACTGTTAACTTGAATGTCGCCGATTATAATATCAGAGGCTGCCTTACCGACTCGGAAGAAAGTTGAATCCCTCGCGGCGTGACCAAATATTAATAACGACAGATCTTATTATCTATGCGTGAATAAGAGCTGGCAAGGTGCGGGACCATGTCTAAACTTGATCTCATGTTTGTTAAGCTTATATTAATATCCGACCTCGGGCAAATTCAGGAAAGTTTAATAAATAAATCTGCTGTTCAAGTGTCCGACTGATGAAGGATGAGTTGCGGGCGGCTGTCAACTGAGTTACCGTTTGAGTACGATACTGCAGCACAACAGCTTGCTGCTTCATGTGCAGTAGCATTTACAGTATTAATATTATGAAAGTATATATTTGTCAAGCAGTAGCTACAGTATAACAAAAGCAGCAGCACCTAGTAGTAATACTACCATGTAGCAGCAGTACGTATATACGTCACAGCACCACCACGACCAACCTCACGTCCACCAACACCACCAACACCACCAACACCACCAACACCACCAACACCAGCACGGTGGCCAGTACCGGCAGAAGCAGCAAGTGATGCCTATCAGGTGTAGTAGTAGTAGTAGTAGTAGTGGTAGTAGTAGTAGTGGTGGTGGTAGATAGGTGGGTAGGTTGGTAACATTTGCAGGAATGGCAGTAGAGGCAGTGATAGTGCTAGTAGTATTAGTTAATTTTTTGGTTCTTTTTTGTTTCGCTTTTGCTGCTACCAGCGTCCTGTTGCTACTCCTTGTTGATTATCGTCACTTGGTCGCTGGTGGTTTGGTTGCGTACATTGTTTGCGGTAGATTTTTGGCGGAAGTGTGTTCAGTTGCTTTCTTTCTTTGGCGAAAGCGTAGGTCACGTGTTACTGCGATTCGTGAAATCTGATTCCAAAACACAACATTAAAGGACAATGTAAGAAGAGTAAGTCCGAGTCTGGCTTTCATTCCTCACCAAGAAGATCATTATCGTCGGCAAAGTCATAGCCCTGAAAGCTTTTATCGTCCAACAAGCTCTCACCCAGCTCGTCGCTTAGTGCGGGTATAGGTTCCTCGCTGGCAGCAAACACGCTCGGTTGTAGACTGCGCGGTGGAGCAGAGAGCGGCATCGGTGGTTGGAGAGTTGGAGGTTGAGGAGTAAGCATTTTTTGCATGATGACGCCCAGGCCCTCGATGAGACCGAGTAAGACCCCGCCCACGGCTGCGTTCTTCAACATCACTTTCCAACCAGCTGACACCAAACACCACCAAACATGCGTCTCTGCTGCTTAAAACCGTCGTGTCTAACATCATGATATGTACATGCTTACATCTATCACCCTAAGTATTACATATAACGCATCCTTGCAGAATGCATGGCCCCTCCATGTGTGCAGTTTTTAGGTTTAATACCTCGGCTTCTTTCTTTTCTTTTCTTTCTTTCCTTTCCTTGTTTTCTCCCTTCCTTCCTTTCTTTCTTCCTTTCTTTCTTTCTTTCTTTCTTTCTTTCTTTCTTTACTCTTGCTTGCTTGCTGGCTTGCTGGCTGGCTGGCTTGCTGGCTTGCTTTCTTGCTTGCTTTCTTTCCTTCTTTCTTTCTTTCTTTCTTTCTTTCTTTCTTTCTTTCTTTCTTGCCTGCTTGCTTGCTTTCTTGCTTGCTTCTTTTTTTCTCGTCGCTTCTTTCTTTCTTTTTCTTTCTTTCTGGTTTTCTTTCTGGTTTTTTTTTTTTTTTTTTTTTTTTTTTTTTTTTTTTTTTTTTTAATATTATGTATATCTATACATATATATCATAGTTTTTGTTTGTTTTGTCTGGTTTTGTTTTTGCTTTAATTCTGGTGTCCTTCGGCGGACCGCGGCAGGCCAGTAGTCCGCCGGTGGAGGCGCCGGCCATGATGCTGTTCCAGGGGTCGTGTCGGTTGCGCAGCCCCGCATAGCCGCAGTCGAACATGGAGAACAGCCCACCCCACACCGCAAAGTTGCCTAGATGAGAGCACGAGGAAGAAGAGAGAGAGAGTGAGGAAGGAGAGAGATAGAGAGAGAGAGAGAGAGAGAGAGAGAGAAACAGGGTGGTCGCATGAAGACAGATCTTATGGTGAAATGTGCAAGGACCTCCGAGTGTGGGGGCCCTGAGCACCACCGCCTCCATGCTGCCCCTGAAGCGCATGCCTTTGGGAGAGTTCTTGAGACCCTTGACACCGTGCCAAACGCTATCCATGCACACGATGTGACATTTTTCGGGTCCAACGAGAGAAGCATACGCACGCAGACAGAGCAAGCAAGCGAGCGAGCGAGCGAGCGAGAGAGAGAAAGAGAGAGAGAGAGAGAGAGAGAGAGAGAGAGAGAGAGAGAGAGAGAAGAGAATGGGATGAAGGGACAGACAATGTTGAAGGGGAATTTTTTTTATGTGTCACCTGCCGCCGATGGCCCCCATGGCAAACGCTGAGCCAGCATCGTCAACAATCCGGTGAGGGCATGGCGTCTAACGAGCAACACAATGTTACACCTGTCATGTGCATGAGGTCCATTGCATGCATGTTGCATGTGCAGCAAGAAGTGCATGCTTGCTATTGACCTGCTCCATTTGCACTTAACGGACGTCGCTTCACCACAGCAACTGTACAAGCACACCAGCACATCATAAGACATATCCACAGCAACAAAAACTACAAAGCTAAAAAGTCAAACATTATCAAAAACAAGGCAACAGCAGCAGCAATAAGGACGTTGACGGCGACAACAACGACAAGAACGACAAGAACGACGACGACGACGATGATGACGATGACAACAACAACAACAACAACAACAACAACAACAACAACAACAACAAAGCAACAACAACAACAACAACAACAACAACAACAGCAGCAGCAAACAAAACCACCATCGTCACGATTAGTATTAGATTAGTATTAGTATTAGTATTAGTATTAGTATTAATATTAGTATTAGTCATAATATTAGTATTAGTATTAGTATTAGTATTCGTATTAGCATTAGCAATTAGCATTAGCATTAGTATTAGTATTGGTATTAGAATCTATTAGTATCAGAATCAGTATTAGTATTAGTGTTAGTATTAGAATAAGTATTCGTATTAGTATTGGTATTAGTATTAGTATTAGTATCAGTATTAGTATTAGTATCACACAACAACAAAGCAACAACAACAAAGCAACAACAACAACAACAACAACAACAGCAGCAGCAAACAAAACCACCATCGTCACGATTAGTATTAGATTAGTATTAGTATTAGTATTAGTATTAGTATTAATATTAGTATTAGTCATAATATTAGTATTAGTATTAGTATTAGTATTCGTATTAGCATTAGCAATTAGCATTAGCATTAGTATTAGTATTGGTATTAGAATCTATTAGTATCAGAATCAGTATTAGTATTAGTGTTAGTATTAGAATAAGTATTCGTATTAGTATTGGTATTAGTATTAGTATTAGTATCAGTATTAGTATTAGTATCAGTATTAGTATCAGTATCAGTATCAGTATCAGTATCAGATCAGTATTAGTATTAGTATAAGTATAAGTATTAGTATTAGTATTAGTATTAGTATTAGTATTAGTATTAGTATCAGTATCAGTATCAGTATTAGTATCAGTATTAGTATGAGTATTAGTATTAGTATTAGTATTAGTATTAGTGTTAGTATTAGTATTAGATCTGGGGATACGATGCCCATAATACAATCAAACACCCACTCACCATCATTCAAAAGCGTTTAGTTCGGTTGATCTGCCTAAAATCTTGGAGAACGCCTACCAAACCACTTTTTGCCAGACTACGCCTTCTTAACATGCGTAATATATATAGATATAGTGCACGCATGGATGCGCATTCATTTGTGTACCCAACCTTCAAAGCCTTCCTACCTCTCCACTACAACAACATCTGACCAATTACTGCTGTACATAATTACAACACTAGGCGCTCATCAAAGAAACATATGTACAACGACTCAACGACTGGGCAGTATAGTAGAGCCGCACAAGCACAATTGGATAAGCTGCCAGAACGTCTGAGGGACATTGCATACAAAATTGATTTCAAAAACTAACTCAAGACGTATCTCCTGCATTTGCAGCAATGCTGGCACCGCCTACGGGCTTCAGAGGGCGTCGGACACTTCGTCATCAGGCGATACCTGAGTGCGGGACTTAAGCGTTGATCACATCCTTAGCCCAGATTGTGGTCGGCCAAAGCCCCTTGGGAAGTCACCTCGAGTCTTCCAGCTTTTGCGAGTGAATTGTATATGACTTTATAACCCCAACCGACCTCGAAGAAAGAAACCTTTAACGTCCCTACGTTTAATGTTTCTTGACTGTGCATTACCTTTCCCTACCTATCACATCTTTCTTCTTTCATCATATATATACTTACATATATATATATAATATGTATACATATATACACACACACACACATATATATATATACATATATATATATATATATATATATCAAGCAAGGTTTCATATAAGAAAAAAAGAGAGAGACGTAAAGACAAACTATGATCAAGCGATTTAAAAAAAAAAATAATAATATTTATTGATTAGTTTTTAAAATCCTAAGACGATTAATTTCAAGGTTAATTTTAATATTAACCCCGCTTTACTTTAATCATTTGAGTTTTCTTATATATTTTGATATTCTATTACTTCATTATTTTATTTAATATTTTATTATATTATCTTACTTATTATTTCAATAATAATGATTGGGGTCACCATCTAATTAATCAATAGCTCTTGAGCTAAAGATTTGTATGGATGACCAGAGGTCACTAGTATTCGTACAAGCAATTTCATGAAATCGAAGGCGTAGGCCCAGTAGTAGTAGTAGTAGTAGTAGTAGTAGTAGTAGTAGTAGTAGTAGTAGTAGTAGTAGTAGTAGTAGTAGTAGAAGTAGCACTACTACTGCAGTAGTAGTAGTAGTAGTAGTAGTAGTAGTAGTAGTAGCAGCAGTAGTAGTAGTAGTAGTAGTAGTAGTAGTAGTAATACAAGCACAATGGGATAAGCTGCCAGAACGTCTGAGGGACATCTCATACAAAGCTGAATTCAAAAATGACCTCAAGGCGTGTCTCTTACACCTGCAGCAATCCTGACACTGCCTACGGGCCTTAAGAGGGCGTTGGACACTTCATCATCAGATGATACCTGAGTGTGGAACAAGTTAAGCGTTAATCACATCCGCCGGAGTGTGGTTAGCCAAACCCCCTCTTTAGGGAGTCACCTCGTGTCTTCAAGCTTTTGTGAGCGCCACCGTTATATATACAACTGAATGGGATTATAATACTTTCAACGTACATATATACATGTATATATTATATATATATACATATATTTTTTTTATATATATTTACTTCCACCTTTTCTTTTATTATATATATACATATATAATATATATATATTATATATATATATAAATATATATATACATATATTATTTTTATGTATATTCACTTCCACCTTTTCTTTTATTACATATATATGTATTATATATATATTATATAATATATATGTATATATAATAAAAATATATATATAATATATATATAAATATATGTATACAATGTATATATATAATATATATATATATATATTTCCACGAAGCTAGAACTTTACTCTAATTTCACAACAGATTATTTTAATATTTTTTATTAACTTCATACATATATATGTATATATAATATATAATATATAATATATATATATATATATTTTTGCATACATATATATATATACATATATATGTATATATACATAATATTTTACCTTTTTTCATTTCATTTTACTTTATTTTAATTTTAATTTTATTTTAATTTGATTTTTATTTTATTTTAATAATTTTCAATCTATTTTATTTTAATATTTTAATTTTTAACAAATTAATTTTTCATTTTTCTTAATAATTTGAGAAGTAGGTCACTATCCAGTTAAATCAATAGCTCTTGAGCTAACGATTTGTATGGATGACCAGAGGTTAAATTTCTTAACTTCATTAAATCGAAGGCCTAGTAGAGTAGTAGTAGTAGTAGTAGTAGTAGTAGTAGTAGAAGTAGTAGAAGTAGTAGTAGTAGTAGTAGTAGTAGTAGTAGTAGTAGTAGTAGTAGTAGTAGTAGCAGTAGTAGTAGTAGTAGTGGTAGTAGTAGTAGTAGTAGTAGTAGTAGTAGTAGTAGTAGTAGTAGTAGTAGTAGTAGTAGTAGTAGTAGTAGTAGTAGTAGTAGTAGTAGTAGTAGTAGTAGTAGTAGTAGTAGTAGTAGTAGTAAGTAGTAGTAGTAGTAGTAGAGTAGCAGCAGTAGTAGTAGTGGTAGTAGTAGTAGTAGTAGTAGTAGTAGTAGTAGTAGTAGTAGTAGTAGTAGTAGTAGTAGTAGTAGTAGTACTAGTAGTAGTAGTAGTAGCAGTGTGGAAGTAGCCGTAACGGTAGTAGTATTGTTGTTGGCTATTCTTATAAGTATCACTGCTGATCTAGCTAAGTACTTTTCGATTTCATTTCTAGTTAAGTGTGAGCTTTTCGGAATCAAAATCACGCTCCGCTGGTAGAACGCAAAACGACGCGTTATACTTCTGCTATCATTTTATCTAGTTAACGAGCTTTTCCGAATACCGTTATTGTCACGCTATGATAGTGTAACTCGCACTTCCGCGCAATGCGCGTGGGCATCGAACCCTCTTCTCCCTAGTTGAGTATTAGAATCGTCTGACCGAGAGAGAACAGAACACCAAATAATTCATGGTCAATTCAATTGTTTAATTCGTGAATGGGGCCCTTCTTGCAAGAAATGAGACAACAAAAAAGTATGTGAAGGGGGCCGCTTCAATCTCTGTACTTCTTGCAACTTGCGCTAAAGTCTGGCACCCGGCCGCGGGTGGCACCTCGAGGCTTTCGTTCAAGTGGCTTGTTCTTTCCTATTAACCCTAACTAGCCTAGGCTTCGATTTAATGAAGTTAATTTAACTTCTGGTCATCCATACAAATCGTTAGCTGAAGAGCTATTGATTTAACTAGATGCTAGTGACCTACTTCTCAAATTATTAATAATAATGAAAATTAAATTATTAAAAATATTAAAATAAAATAAAAGTAGATTGAAAGTATTTAAAAATAAAATAAAGATAAAATAAAGAAGAAATAGAAGTAAAAATGAAATGACATAAAAGGTAATATATATATATACATATACATATACATAAGTTAATAATAATAATAATAATAATAATAATAATAATAATAATAATAATAATAATAATAATAATAATAATAATAATAATAATAATAATAATAATAATAATAATAATAATAATAATAATAATAATAATAATAATAATAATAATAATAATAATAATAATAAATAATAATAATAGTGCTTCTCTGTCAATGGCTGATGCAAATCTGCACATGCGCCTCCATCGTCTCACCCGTGAGGGGAGTAATAATAACAATAATAATAATAATAATAATAATAATAATAATAATAATAATAATAATAGTAATAATAATAATAATAAGGTGGAGGTAAATTATGTATAGATATAATATAATATTAAATATATACGTGTATATATAAATATAAATATAAATATAAATATAAATATAAATATAAATATAAATATAAATATAAATATAATATAAATATAAATATAAATATAAATATAAATATAAATATAAATATAAATATAAATGTAAATATAAATATTATATATATATTATATATATATATATATGTATATATATACATATATATATACAAATATATATATATTATATATATATATGTATATATATATATACGTTGAGGGTATTATAATCCTAGTCAGTTGTATATATAACGGTGGCGCTCACAAAAGCTGGAAGACACGAGATGACTCCCCAAGGGGGTTTGGCTAACCACACTCTGGCTTAGGATGTGATCAACGCTGAACGTGTCCAACACTCAGGTATCATCTGACGATAAGGTGTCCAACGCCCTCTTTAGGCCGCAGGCAGTGTCATGATTGCTGCAGCTGTAAGAGATACGCCTTGAGTTCAGTTTTGAATTCAGCTTTGTAAGAGATGTGTTCTGGTAGTTTATCCCATTGTGCTTGTGCGGCTCTACTGTACTGACCAGTCTTAGAGTCGTTGTACATGTGTTTCCTTGATGATCGCCTAGTGTTGTAGTTATGAACAGCTGTAATTGGTCGGATATTGTTGTAGTGGAGGGGTAGGAAAGCCTTGAAGGCTGGGTAAATAAGGGAGTGTGCATCCATGCATACGCTATATTTATACATGTTAAGTATGTTGAGTAGGCGTAGTTTGGCAAAAAGTGGTTTGGTAGGTGTTCTCCATGATTTGAGGCAGATCAGACGGACTATGCGTTTTTGGATGATAATAAGTGGATGTAATATGGTGTTGTATTCATCAGATCCCCATATAGAATAGGGGGTATACATATGCATAGTAGAGTTGGAGGAGGATATGGGTGGGAAGTAGTCTGTTCACATAGCGAAAAATTTGGACAAATGGTTGAAGGCGGACCACAATAGATTGTATATGTTCACGGAAGGACAGGTTGCTTTGGATGATTGTACCTATTGTGTGTCTGTGTGTGTTGTCTGTGTGTGTGTGTGTGTTGTGTGTGTTGTGTGTATGTCTTGTTTGTGTGTGTTGTGTGAGTTGTATGTGTTGTGTGTGTTGTGTGTGTTGTGTGTGTTGTGTGTGTTGTGTGTGTTGTGTGTGTGTTGTGCGTTTGTGTGTGTATTGTTTGTGTGTGTTGTGTGGTGTGTGTTGTTTGTTGTTGTGTTTGTGTGTTTTGCGTTGTCTGTTTGTGTGCTTGTGTGCGTTTGTGTGTATGTCTTGTTTGTGTGTGTTGTGTGTGTTGTGTGTGTGTTGTGTGTGTGTGTTGTGTGTGTGTGTGGTGTTTGTGTGTGTGTGTATCTGTGTGTGTTTGTGTGTGTGTGTGTGTGTATCTGTGTGTGTTTGTGTGTGTGTGTGTGTGTTGTGTGTCGTGTGTTGTTTGTTGTGTGTGTGTTGTGTGTGTGTGTGTGTGTGTGAGAGAGAGAGAGAGAGAGAGAGAGAAAGAAAGAAAGAAAGAAAGAAAGAAAGAAAGAAAGAAAGAGGAAGAGAGAGAGAGAGAGAGAGAGAGAAAATCTTATCGGTATCAAGGATGAGTGGTGGGCCTCATATGCTACAAGCATGAGCTCCAAGCTTCTTCTGGTTGGTACAAAGTACATTTATCGGTCATGGGTCGGATTTGCCGGTGGGTTGGGCGGGGGGGACGCACCCAGTCACAAACATGAACGAAGCACATGCCTTACGATTGCTAAGGTACACATGATCACGAGGCCTGCGCTGCAAAAAATAATTGCCAACGCGCTCGATGAAGACGGTGGGTGCTCGTGCTCGATGTGCCGCCATGGCATGCTGGCTGCTCGGTAGTGCAAGGCGGAGACGTCACGTCGCTGGCCATCCTCGGCCAGTCGCGTCCAGGTGCATCGCACTTGCTGTCGGCTCGTCTTGCTCTGTACTACTTGTGCCCATGTAGCCATCGCCAGGTTCCTGGCCAAAGAAACAGGTTTTCACCACTGTCTGCAGAGCATTAACTTGTGCTTCCGCTGTCGGCTTGGGCAGGGGTATTGGCTGGGTTGGGGGTGGCAACGATGGTGTTCGAAATGGTCTAGGCCAGCACAGCCTGCCAAGCCGCACTGCACACCGCTGTGCCTAGGTGGACAAGCAACTTGTTGTGAATTGGTCCAAGAAAGATGGAGATCGCATTTCTAAGGGAGAATACTTCGGGACAGTCGAAGGTACTTGACTCAAGATTGACGAGTTGTGCCTGTGATGAACATGGAGCTCGTGTCGTCGCGGTGGTCAGCTGTGTTCTGGCTTAGGTTCAGCATACTCAATTGTGGTGGCGGAGCGCCTTGCTCTGAATATGCTGCAGAGGTCACCTTCCACAGCCCGCACAATCGACCATCTTGCGTGCGTGCTATGTAAGCTGCGTGTAACAGAGCCCACAAGCCCTGCCTAACAGCCCTTTCCTTACA
>WBZZ01002958.1:57500-66144 GCA_019918135.1 Paulinella micropora
ATTGTCCGAAACGTGGGGAAAACATCTCCAACATGTCTGAAAATCCCATGTTCGGAGGAAAAATCGCCATGACCACACAACTAGGCTTCTCAGAAGTCCCAAGCACAAGCTCTTGACGTCTTTTTGGCAAATTTTGAAAACAATCAGTGCGGTTATGTGATAATTTGTGACATTTCCTGCATATGTTTACCTTTTGTTTTTTCTTTCAGGTGGGCAAAATTTTAGGCATGCGGGGTGGGGTGGGGGTGGGGGGGGTGGGGGGGGGCTTTTCCTTTTCGCTCACACGTGTATAAGATGTATTCATCTGAATAATGATTGTGATTTAATGTAAATATGATTCCAGGAATTTCTGTATATGTGTACAGACATACGTGCTCACACACAGCATGTACAGATACATGGAAATTTATATACGCCATATGTGTCACAAATTATGTTTATTTTACAATGCATAATCTGTTGGGAGTCAACCAGATGTGTGTGTGGTGCTGTAGGCAACGTGACCTTAGCCACCGTGCCTGCCATCGCGGTCCGCCCTCCTTTTGCCCCCTGAGCATTCTGTCCCTTCTTCTGCACATTGCTTGCAATATTGCGAGCAGTGCGTGGCTTGCCGGGCCGTGAGGGAGGTGGTGGCGGAAGAGGGTGAGCAGTAGTGGTTTGGGTGCGGCAGCGCCGTGTGCTTGTCGTTGACCCTGTGGACAGACTATTCACAGAGACCACTGACAGCATGCCACTGCGTCCAGGCTTGTGTAGAAATCAGAAGGAAGGCTGATGGTAGAAATGAGAAGGAGGCTGAAGGGAAAGTCTGTTGTGCGTTGTTGCTGTGTGCTTCTTCCCTTGGTTACCTTACAAATGCACGAAATGCGCCGGATGCTGGATGTTTTAGAAGGTGCTTATGTGTGTAGTGCATGTGTGCGTTGTCTATGTGAAGGTGTTGCATGATGTGACTCAGGCTACAGGAGTGGACTTCATTTCCTCGGGCCTGCTTACACATTCAGTCAAGGTCTCCGGCTGCATTCTCTCTCTTCTGCATGGATACATGTCTGGGGAGTGGCTGTTTACTTTATATTAGCGAATGGTACATTGACGCTCGTTGGTAAGTTGGTGAAGACAGGTGGCGTGTCTGTCTGTCTATGTGTGTCGCAGGCGCTGGATATTTCGCTCAAGATCACGGACATGGGACTTTCACTTTCGAAACTTTAGACAGTTCTGTTGCACACAACATTGGCTAATTCTTCGTCGTTTCAAAACATGGATCGAGTTCACTATCTCTGACTTTGCAGTCTCAAATCTTCAACCGTTCTTCTTCTTCTTCTTCTTCTTCTTCTTCTTCTTCTTCTTCTTCTTCTTCTTCTTCTTCTTCTTCTTCTTCTTCTTCTTCTTCTTCTTCTTCTTCTTCTTCTTCTTCGTCTGCTAGTGCTGCTGCTGCTACTGCTCGTCGTCCTCCTCCTTCATCTTCTTCTTCATCTTCTTCTTCATCTTCTTCTTCATCTTCTTCTTCATCTTCTTCTTCATCTTCTTCTTCATCTTCTTCTTCATCTTCTTCTTCATCTTCTTCTTCATCTTCTTCTTCATCTTCTTCTTCATCTTCTTCTTCATCTTTTCTTCATCTTTTCTTCATCTTCTTCATCTTCTTCATCTTCTTCATCTTCATCTTCATCTTCATCTTCATCTTCATCTTCATCTTCATCTTCATCTTTATCTTCATCTTCATCTTCATCATCATCATCATCATCATCATCATCATCTTCTTCTTCTTCTTCTTTTTTTTTCTTCTTCTTCTTCTTCTTCTTCTTCTTCTTCTTCTTCTTCTTCTTCTTCTTCTTCTTCTTCTCCTTCTTCTCCTTCTCCTTCTCCTTCTTCTTCTTCTTCTTCTTCTTCTTCTTCTTCTTCTTCTTCTTCTTCTTCTTCTTCTTCTTCTTCTCCTTCTTCTTCTTCTTCTTGACAGGCACCCGTAACCCATAGTACAACTATACGTTTTAGTTCAATTTTCCACAGAAACGACTATGTAAACCTTCGCAAGCTCACTCAAACTTTATCATTCGTTAAGGACAAATACTTAAACAACATGAACAATTAAAGGACCGATTGTACAGCCACCGCTCCCTTTATGTAACGAAAAATGGACTCCTTGGATCGCCTTGAAAGCAAAAGGCAAGATTTTACTAGGAGTAAATCACAATATCAAGGAAGGGCTCCTTCATGTTTCGCTCAGGGCTGGCAAGGAGGACAATCAAATGCACAACGGCTTCGCAATGCTTACAAGCAACAACTTGTAGCCGGGGCATCCCCCTTCTCACTGTTGCGTAAATAGATATTTAATAATATATTAACTATTAATATTGCTGTTGACATTCAAGACAACAACAAAAATTAGTTTTTCATTTTTGTGTCAGATTTTCATTTTTGTGACAGTTTTTCATTTTTGTGACAAAAATTCAAATTTTCAAATTTAACGGTAACATTTCGCGAAAATTTACGATATTTTGCGGACGAATATAGCAGTTAATTTGAAAAATTCAAATTTTCACCCAAAATCAAAATTCCAACCAAAACTGAAATTCCAACCAAAACAGAAAAATCAATTTTTTTTGTTGTCTTGAATGTCAACAGCAATATCTAACGACATGAAGACTGTGGTGGAATACCTAACGTAGAGGGACTCCGTAATCTCCAAGCCAACTTGAAGGATAACTGACAGACCGCAGGGAACATAGAGTCTTAGGAAGTTAGTTAGCTGCAAAATGATGGATAATGGCCTTCGCAATGCTTCTCGTCGTGTACCGGCCACCGGGGCGCCACCGTCTTAGCGGAGTCGTAGTGTAGGCATCACCCCCCGGATAGCCGGTAAAAATACAATTTTCCTGGTGACAGGTGCACCAGCCTGTTTTTAAATATTATTTGTCCGGATTGGATCGGATGCCATTTTATTCCTGGTCTGTTGCAGTTTTCCTTTTTCTGCTTCACTGAGCTAATACAACGAGACATCATTCTCATTCTTGAGGACTGTGTTTGGTTGTATTACAGACTTTTTATTGAGCTATCGTTGGGGCATTACATTTGGAGTCCACATCACTAGGGTGATTTCTTTCTGCATTGCCACACAAGCATCCAGAACGAATTTTGCTGACCTGTCTCACACGGGGACGTCAGACAAAAAAACAAATCATGACTCCAACACATAATCCTCATAGGTCTTTTACAAAACAAATAATTTGATTGGCCTCAAGTAGGTGTCGCGTACCATCTAGCCCAATCCATATCTGTGTGCTCACAGGAGACATCAGATACAGACTCTCTGTCGTTCTTGCTATTCTCACACAGAGACCCAAGAAGAAGGAGGTGGACAGAAGAGTGAAGAAACACACACAAAACACAAACAAGCATAGGGACAGAAGCACAACACTCTACCCTTCTAGTTTGTGCATTTTATCTGCATTATCTCACACATACGTCAGAGTATTTTTGCAAATCTCTGATCGTTCTCAAAAGTAGGTCTGAGAACCTATCCGACCGACTGTCGACTTCTCAAGGAGAGCTTCTCTAGCTTCTCTATTACTATCTGTGTGTAGGTCCTGGTGCCTCATACTAGATACAATATAGAAAAGAAGGAGGAGAAAGCAATTTGAGGAAGGAGGATAAGAAATCGGAGAAAATCTCAAGGACTACTTCTCTCAAACAAAACAAACGTACAAACACTGATATATAGAGGAAAGAGGATCCCACTCTACCCTCTCTCTTAGTTTCTCTCTTCACTAGTCAATCGAGAACTCTAACGAACGAAAACATAACATAGGAGCTGACACTGTCCTCCTGTTATTTACTAATACGACACTATGTCAACAGAGACTAGTGAGGTGAGTGAATATCTGGAACAAGAAGAAAAAATGCAAGAAGAAGGAGGAGGAGGATTGAATGACGGAGGATACGAAGAAGAGGAAACAGGAGGAGGAGGAGGAGGAGAGGAAGAAGACGAAGAAGGAGAAGGAGGAGGAGTGGAACAAACAGAGAGCACTGGGGTACACAATATACCACCTGCCTCTACAGGAGGAGGAGGACGACAAACGATAAACTTGATTGAAGAGGGAGAGGTCTCAGAGGAGGATCAACGGTGGGTGAACGACCACTACGACCTCCCTAAAACCGCCTTTGATATTGTGATGGAGGCAAAGAAAGACACATATGTCTGAATCCCTCAGGATATGAGAAGAGCGGGGAGTCGCACCAAAAGGGATGTCTATATCCCATTGTCGGATATTGCACAGCATCTCTGCAAACTGGTCTCCAATGTGGAGGAAAGGAAAAAGGTGCAACATATCAAGTTTGGGAATTCACATACCCACCTTGAAATACTTGATGCTATCTTTGCGGTGTACTCCCAAGCTCTAATTTGGGAACGTTCGTACGGCCCACAGGGCGAGGGTTACCTCCAGTACACATACCCAAGAGCAAGGGCTAGACTCCTCGCGACGGGTCAGGAACCAGTTGATAACGAGAAAACGAAGACCAATTTCAGTTCGAGAAACATTTATGGGGTATTCACATATTTTTCGACTGAATTGAAGGCTCTGGAGGCGGGATTGAGAGAAATGGAGAGAAACCTTACGAAGGCAGGAGAAACCCATCCTGTGATTGACGAGGTGGACAAAAATGACAGAATCCTGACCAAGCTCAGACTGTTGGTGGCTGCGTTGATGCACAAGGAGGCGTGGAAGAGATGGATTCCTACCAATGATCACTCTCTCCTTAAAACAACCACAGCTGCACCACCTAACACCAACAAGGCAGGGGTTGATCAGTATGTGGAGAAATATAACTGTCTGTTGCTGAGTTGACGGCCTATATCAGTTATGTTCAAAAACTACTGATAAGTGAGAAGGAGAAGGCGAAAGAGGATGAGGAGTTTGCCAGGAAGTTGCAATTGGAGGAAGTGAAAGCAAGAGTGAGTAGTGCAAGGGCACCCCCTCCGGCATATCTTCCCCCACCAGCTCCTGCCCCACCAGCCCCTACACCCTCGGGCTCAACTACGGTGGTGGTCACAAACACGGAGAAGAAGGACAGACAAAACATCATAAATGCCTTCAAGGGGAAGAAAGGAGGAGTGGCTAGTCTCATGCTCTATGCCAAGATGAGCTCAGAAAAAGACTCTGACTCTTCGCTCCTAGGCAAGCTCAAAGAGATCAATGCCTGCATCAAGTCTTTTCCCTGTGATGAGACTCAAGAATACGAGGCTCTTGCTACGGTTCTTGATCAGTCTCTAATCCAAGAGGGATTGGACCTAACCATGTACAAGGCTTTGAGAAAACAAGAGGAGAATAAGAGAAAGAGTTCGACAGGCCTAGACGCTCAGTGCGAACTGGCGGTGGCCATACTCATTTCATATTTTCAATCTCATGGATACCAGCATCTCTGCACTGGTACTCTAATAGGATTTGAAATCTTTGAGACAGTGGCGATGAGTTTGAGGCGTTCTGCTAGCTTGGCGGCGACCCTTACGGAGGTAGTTTCCTCCTATGGGCTATTCTATGGCCGCAAGTCAATCATTCTCTATTTTTTGTCGGCATTGCACTCAGTGCACCCGAGCAAACTTACGCAACTCATACAACAATGCCAAACGTTTAGCGTAGTGAAGTCCAAGAACTTCCTCGAGACACAAGTGTTCGACGCTACAGTTGGAAGCGTTGCTCCGGCAGCACTGTTTCAAAAAGTTATGAGTGCATGCTCGAACTTGGACACAGTCACGGAGGCACACATGGCACAGGCAGGAGGTGTACCTGTTGGCGCGCAAGCCACGTAAACAAGCCGAGCTGCTGGATGGAAGAGACAGAGAGAGCCAGACCTCAAGATCGCATGCTGGAGGTGGTTCGCGGCCTGC
The DNA here is from genome assembly GCA_019918135.1 of Paulinella micropora. NCBI lineage: Eukaryota > Cercozoa > Imbricatea > Euglyphida > Paulinellidae > Paulinella > Paulinella micropora. Next base: position 63,376 of record WBZZ01002958.1, read on the forward strand.
CGTGTAAGGCAGAGATGGAGCACAGAGACTGCTCTTTCAATCATGACAGGCAGAACCCAACAGCAACTGGGCTGACTTTCTCAAAAAGGCGGGCGGTACTGAGCCGGGCCTTTACCGACTGCTTCAAAATGCCACTCATACAGAAGGCTGGTATGCCAATCAGTGTGATGACGGCGAGCTATTAAGAGAGGCGATTATTGCCTATATGAAGAGGTTGGACAAGAAGCAGGAAGAGGGAGAGAAAAAAGAACAAACAAGCACCTCAAAGGGGACGAGGAGGAGGAGGAGGAGGACGAGGAGAAGGAGGAGGAGGACGAGGACGAGGAGCATGGAGAGTAGCCTCGAGGTGGCAGGGAACCCCTCAGAGAGGAAGAGGAGGAGGTCGGGGATATAATCCTCATGGAGGAAGAGCTCTTCGAGCTCCAGCCCCCCCACCTAGAGGACTAGGAGGCTCATAGGCAAGCTCCAACCCAAACTTCGGTCGAGGTCAGGCCTATAACACTGCCTCGGACACCGATCCGTCATCCTACCCTGACGAAACTGAAGGTAATCGATTCGAGGTTGGAATGACTGAAGAAGAAGAGAGGAAGGAGAAAACTGTAAAGTTTAACCCTAAAGTTACAGTGTTTTCTACTGATGTTGTGCAGACTGGGCCAACACTTCCTCTCTGTGAGAGCAAAGACGTGGGTATACAGAGGCTACAGCCCCAAGGTAGCTTCATACCCGTTCACACGGCACGATTACCAATGATAACTGATGCAAATAGGAAGGCGAAACTAGCGATGGAGGCGAGGAGGCCAATGGCGGGCGCATTGCCTCGGCCAAGCAAGCAATCACGAACTGACTCAATGTCAACGATCGCGGCGGGCGGCGAGAAGAAAGACAATAAGTGCACTCAAGTGCCGCAAGTCAATATCACTGACATAGTAAACGCACCGATACCGCTGAATAATAAAAACGTTAGTGAGGGGAAACAAGAGGAGAAGAAGGAGGAGATGAAGGAAGGACTTGGAGACAAGACTCCAAAATTTGGAACGCAAAGTTCTTGTTCTCGCAGTATACACAGGCCCAATGCTTTGTGTTATACACAACTTTATTGTGAAACTTTGAAAACCGTATTAAAAGTTGGTAATGATACGATGGCGAATATTAATATTGTCGGCCGGAAGTTTTTAAATCGATACCGGGACTGGGTGGACGTAAATATGAAAAATTCGACGGGCACACTGAAGGGAGTAAGTAGTCGGACGGATATCACTGGCATCATCACACTGACCTTTAAATTAAAATCCGCACGAGTATACCGCATGGACCTTTATGTCGTCCCCGGTTACCACGGATCAATATTACTGTCGTATGACCAATTGGCTACGATGGGGGCTGTGATTGATTGCGCCGCACGGCGAGTGATATATGGAGTAAAAAGAGGAGAGGAGAGTGATATTGATCCCATTAACGCTACTGACTCTTATGAGGCATATGAGCTGAGTCTAGCGACGGATCACAAAAAGATGGCCATCGTGCATGAGGCACTTGAGGCGTATGTTCACCCCCATGTCATAAGACCGGACGAGCTGTCCTGGACCGACAATTGGGAATTCCAAGTGTGCACTGTCACAGTTCCGACATGCCATTGGGACAAAAAGTCTATTGATGTCTTAATTGAGAAGCGAAAGGAGGAGATAATATGTGTCGCACAAAGAAGCCCGTCGTTGGCGAGATTCGCGGAAGGAGTAGGAGCAGATGTCCACATTACTAACGGATACTGTTTCCATGCGAAAGTAGGAGAAGAAAAAAGGGAGGCGTTTGTATCAAGGAAAACGGGGCGAATCCCGGATACTCCACCATAAACTATTAAAAGTTTTATTACTGATTTCTGGGGTGACGAGCCCACGTGGCCGCGTTCACTAACCGAAGTGAAGAAATGCTTACGGACTTTATTTGAAAATAATGAGCCGTATACTATTATCCTGCCGTATAATGAGAAGGCGATATGGGCGCAGGAAATAAGGGACTGGCTTATTGATCATCCTATACCGGTACCCTCTCGCAAGCAACAGCTAGTGGTGGCTTGTCGTTTGGGAACTCGTGAGCAGAGCAGTGCATACAAGCGGAAGCTCAGAGACCTCGACAAGTTGAAATTGATACCGCAAGCATTCACATGCTTTGATGGTTTCTACACCCGTAAGGCTCCTTTGCAATACGCGAAACTTATTGACATGCTGGTGGAGCTCGGCAAAGATGATGAGCCGGACACGGTCACGTATGAAAAGGCGAGCCTAGATGATGTCTCGGAAGAGGACTTAGGCTTGGAGGAGGACAGAGAACCCCTCAAGCAGACTAAGAAGATCTCTGATGAAGATTTCCAAGAGGCGGCGCGGAAAATCTTAGAAGAAGGAGTAGGCACGGAGAGAGAGAAGGAGCTTTTAAAAGCCAAATTGGAGGCGAACAAAGAATTTTTTGACCCTCCATATGCAGGTGTCAAGCCTGAGGACTTCACAGCGGTTATTTACAAAATACCGGGTGCGGAGCCGTCACCGGCACCACGAAGGGCGAACTTGAGTATACATGAGGCGAAGATAGCGGAGGAGCTAGCAAGACAGCTGCTCAATTAAGACTTTATTGAGAGATCAACATCTCCAATAGTCTCACAGCCGAGAATAGTGCCGAAGCCAGGAGGAGAATGGCGCCTGACAGTTAACTATGCTCGTGTTAACAAGGTGCTGGAGGCAGAGAGAAATCCTCTCCCGACATTAGAAGAAGGAAGGA
>WBZZ01002959.1:0-12500 GCA_019918135.1 Paulinella micropora
ATAATAATAATAATAATAATAATAATAATAATAATGATGATGATGATGATGATGATGATAAGAAGAAGAAGGAAATCAAAGGGGGAATCGTACTACAGCACCACGTTGCTTGTATTTTTTTTATTAATAGTACGTTTGTTCTTGACATACTGCCGAGAAAAAAAAAAAAAAAAAAAAAGAGATTGAGGGGAAGGAGTTCAAAAATCTACAAGAATGGCTGGAGAATCCGCTTTGACGTGCCGTATGAGGATATATTTATCGTCTTTTAGCGTCTATCCGTGGGTCGATGCGCTGTGTGGCATGACTCCATAGCGCATACAGAAAGAAATCAGAAGGTGTATGACGAAAATGCTATTTCCGTCATAAAATCGGGAGGGGGTACTGTAGGCATCACCCCCCGGATAGCCGGTAAAAAGTACCTTTTCCTGGTGACAGGTGCACCAGCTTGTTTTTCAGTATTATTTGTCCGGATTGGACCTGATGCCATTTTATTCCTGGTCTGTTGCCGTTTTCCTTTTTGGCTTCACTGAGCTAATATAACGAGACATCATTCTCATCCTTTTGAGGACTGTGTTTGGTTGTATTACCTACTTTTTACGAGCTGACGTTGGGGGCATTACACCATAGCGTAAAAACGATGTAGTATACAGTGGGTGTTACAGAGTATGTATAGGGTTAGGTGTACGGATGCACACAGGGAACAGACATTAGGTCTTTTCACCCCCTGTGTGCTTGAAAAGCACTCCTCTGACTCGACAATGTGTCGACGGTCACTCCAGTGAACACTATAGTGTTTCTGCCTCACTGGAGACACTCTTTATGCCTCCCACACTTCTCCAAACACACTACTGTAGGTGTCAAAGTCGTACACACAACGACTGTCTTGCCGTGCCGCTTTGTGGGCCTCTACGCAAGGTTTCACTGTTGTTTATGTGCACTGCACACTCCTAACACCTCCTCAACTCCCTTCCGACCGCCTACACTCCTGCACTACCTTCCTTCTTCCTTTGCTTAGGGAAGTGGTTTTTTTCAAATTGCTTAATTGAAATTTAGAGTATAGAAAAATCTAGGCTGGGACTTCACTTTTGTCAGTTATATTCAAAAGATATTATTTAATGCAAGCCGGGGTATTTATCCATCCAATTCCAAAAACACTCTGAAAATAACCTATTATAATCTTCCTTATGAGGACCTCACGGCGGCCTCATCAGAGTCTACAAAAGAGAGGAAACCAGTATGGCGGAAAATTTAGGAGACTGTCAGAGCCAAGCAACAAAAAGGAAACAGAAAGCCATTCCCCGATGTCACCCCTAACGATAATATTATCCTGCTTAAAAAAGTAGTACCGGTTATATATCTTAATACTATCGTTTTCAACCGGCTCAAAAGTATATAAATAAAAACTAATATAATTACATCTTGACGAGATATAGCTCATCTATACATCACTGTGTATAGGGGTATAAGAAAAGGTCGCATATTTACCTATCTGCGCCTACAGGCTGCTCAATTCCTGCACAATATGATAGGAAAAACGAACTTGAGTTTGGACGTAACGTCAAAAAAGCTGGGCCGCGTAACGTCAAAAAGCGAAGACGAAGTAACTAACAAACGAACGAACACACGAAAAAAAAAAAATTTAACTGTGTACGCGGAAGAAAAACACACAAAAAAAAAAGTTAGCTCGGGAGGTATATCTGCGGGCCGAATATTGCAATCGCTGACGTCTGTGTTCGGAAAAATATACTGAATACTACTTAGTAATCAATTCAGTGTTGCAATCGCTGATGCAGTTAGTCGAAACTGGATCACCGCATAACATTGTATTAATAAATTGCGGCTGATACGTAATTTAAAATATATACATATATATCGGGTCTCTGCATGACCTTAAACTGTGACTTCTTTTTTCTTCTATACACTTCACCTCCCAATTAATTCCTCCATTCTATCTCTTCGTCTTTCCACTCAAGCGTGCTTGCGTACAAAAAATAAAACGCAGTAGTACATGATTTCAAGTCGTTCAGTGGAAATCATTAAAGCTGCAACGCGTAGAGTGCAGTTTTTTTTATTCAAACAACTAATAACTTTGTCAATAGGACGAAAAGTGTGCAAAGTGCACTGTGGAACTCCATACACGCACACACACACAGCCTCACATTCCATATAATACATAAATACTGCACTGAAAAGGTTCATTCTACAAGGGTGGAAACTTGTGAGTGACAAGTAACCAATATTCTGGCTTGCGATAAATAAATGTGCCAACAGTGAAGTGAAACACAGCTGCAACCGCGACCAACGTGAAGATACTGAGTTCCGCATTCATGAGTGTTTTGTGGAAAGATACAAGCATGGTAAGTTTTTTGTTGCCAAAGTGGCTATGTGACAGGGGTGAAATTGATTTTTGTGTTGAGAAGTTCATTGCGTTGCGTGCACCACGCAACGGTAAATGGCAAGCTCGAATATGAAGTAAGGTACTGAAAGTTCTTTGCTGCTCACAGGGTGGAGCTTAAGCTGCGACACTCGCAGCATCGGCTCATCCCCGACTATCAACTATTTTTTTTTTTCATCTATGACACTAAAACTATGCTGCTCACAGGGTGGAGCTTAAGCTGCGACACTCGCAGCATCGGCTCATCCCCGATGAAAGCTATCAATTATTATTAGTATTTTTTTTCATCTATGACACTAAAACTATGCGAAGATTCCTGCCTCTTCGGCCAGGAGAGTTCCGCCTTCCTTGCTGTTGTCAAAGGAAATGCGGAGCAGGCTCTCCATCGAGTCCAGTTTGATACCACGGGCGACGCAGACATGAGTTCCTAGTTGTTGTCCTTCTTTGAGCAACTCGCCGTTCTCGCCTATTAACCCAACAGCGCGGGCCTCCTGCTGGAAAAAGCCTTGGTGGTCACGACAATGAGAATGCTGGCAAGCGGCATGGCGCAACGCCTGGTCCGCGGGAAGGTCTCTGTCACAGAATTGTCGAAGAAGCAGGCAACAGATGAAAGGAGCCGCGCAGCCCGATTGGATGCTCGCCGCTGAGATTTGGCGGTTGAATTCATTGAGCGTGATCGTGGCAGGAATCGCAACGGGTGGTATGAAAACAAGGTCTTCCATCCACGAAGATCCTGACGAACTTGGCGAGCTTAAACTGTGTTCTGAATCTCCGCTGAACTCTGAGCTGCTGTCATCCATAGTAGGCGTAAAGGAAAAGCTTTGGCGTGCTCGTGATGACGGGGAGTAACGCGCCTTCTGAGGTTGCTTCCTTGTTTTCAGTAGGGGCATGGCCATTTCAGAAAGCGCCAAGAGAACACAGCTTTTTTTTTTTTTTTTTTTTCCCCTCTTTCTTTCTTCTTTTTGCTCGGTTTTTTCTTGCACGGCCACTATTCCACCAATGAGCCCTCACTGTTCCAAGATGGACTGTTGCTCTCGCAAAGAAAGGCTTTCGGGGTTGTGACGGTTCACCCTTCAAGGAGAAAGGCCCAGGTGGTTCTCGAGAAGCGATCATTGCAGACAAATGTGTTCAATTACATTCTTGAGTGTCCGGCTGCTCAATTCCTGTACAATTGGATAAGAAAAAGGAAGTTCGGACGAAACGTCAAAAAAGCGTAATGTAAAGCGATTGGGATATTTTTTTTGTTTGGGTTTTTGTACCTTTTGTTTTTTTCAGGATCACGGACCGGCGGGGATAGTTTAAGAACCCAATCCCAAAAAAGGGCTCATACGCGGCACCCAGTGCGACAGTGGATTAGTGGCCTGAAGTAAGAGGTACTGGTTTGAAGGGTGTCGGCTCGACGTGTTTAGACTCAAAGTTGTAAAAAAAAAAAAAAAAAAAAAAAAAAAACTGGCGCGGATCCTTTCTGATTGGGTTTCTTATTGAGGGTTCGCACCTTTTACAATTGAACCATGTGGTTGTACAATCTCCTTTGCTGGCGGTAAAAATCTTTGTTTTGGTTTCATTGTGTGTTTGAACTGTATTGCTCTCATTATATTTCTTGTACAGTATTGTTGTTGTTGTTGTTGTAAATTTAATTAAAGTAATTAAATCAGTGGCATCGTGCATGATAACGGCCTTAAACCCAGTGTTGTTGTTGTTGCCCAGTTTAATAATAATAAATTTAAATAAACTGATTAAGTTGTTGTTGTTGTTCAATTTAATAATAATAATAAAACGCAAACAAAGTATTTAAAATGCAAGAGGTGTGTGGCTACGGCCTGTTGTTTTTGTTGTCGTTCAATTTAATAATAATACAAATACAAGAGTTGTATAACAATCTGTTGTTGTTGTTGTATTTAATAATAATAATAAAACTTAAATAAAGTATTTAAAATGCAAGTTGTTGTTGTTGTTGTTGTAAAATGTAATGATAATAATCAGTAGTATAGGGTCGCACTTGGGCACAGCGGTTCAAGACATACGGGTGGTGTATGTCTTGAACCGCTGTGCCCAAGTGCGACCCTATACTACTATAATACAACAGTTGCAGAGCAATCTAATTAATATTAAAAACAATATCAACTAAACCAGTGGCAAGTTGGTGTGTGGCTTTCGACTCGTATGTGTATACCCCCAGATATACGCCACTTCCAGAAAATAATCTGCCGATTCGAGACGCCAGAGCTTGCTCACTGCACTATATGATCCAGAGGCTCAAAAACAAAAAATATAGATAGAGGGAAAAGGGAGCCAGAGGACGTGCACTATAGTGGTCAACAACAGGGGAGGGAGAGGAGGAAAGGTAGTGAGAGAGGCAGACACGAGCGAGGAGAACTAGCCTACCTTGTTGTTGTTGTTGTTGTTGTTGTTGTTGTTGTTGTTGTTGTAAAATTTAATAATAATACACCAGTTGTAGAACAATCTAATTAATATTAATAATAATATTAACTAAATCAGTGGCTAGTTGGTGTGTGGCTTGCGGCTCATATGTGTATACCCCAGATATACGCCACTTCCAGATAAGTAAATCTAGTCATCCCGTGCTGATTCGAGACGCCAGAGCTTGCTCATTGCACTATATGATCCAGAGGCTAAAAAACAATAAATATAGATAGAGGAAAAGGGAGCCAAAGGACGTGCACTATAGTGGCCAACAACAGGGGAGGGAGAGTACAGTCATTGAGGAAAACAGACAAGAACGTGGTGTTGTTGTTGTTTGTTGTTTGTTGTTGTTGTTGTTGTTGTTGTTGTTGTTGTTCAATTTAATAATAATAAACCCTAGATGGTGTGTGGCTACGGCCTTCATTTTCCACTTTCAGGTTGTTGTTGTTGTTGTTGCTGCTGCTGCTGCTGCTGTTGTTGTTGTTGTTGTTGTTGTTGCTGCTGCTGCTGCTGCTGTTGTTGTTATTGTTGTTGTAAATTTAATTACAGTAAATAAACCAGTGGCATGATGGTGCATGGATAACGGCCTTTAAACCCACTTAAAGACAAGTAGATGTCTAATCATCCCCGGCCGACTCGTTGTTGTTGTTGTTGTTCAATTTAATAATAATGATAATAAAATTTAAACAAGGTAATTAAAATGCAAGATGGTGTGTGGCTACGGCCTTCACTTGCCACTTTCATCCCCGGCCGACGGGACGCCAGAGCCTGCTAAGACTATTGTTTTTGTTGCTGTTGTTGTTGTTGTTGTTGTTCAATTTAAGAATAATAATAAATTTTATACAAAATAATTTAAGCGCAAGATGGTGTGTGGCTAAGGCCTTCATTGTTGTTGCTGTTCAATTTAATAATAATAATACTAATAAAAGGCTTCCTCAGACTATAGCATCAGATCCAGATCCTGGACATGTGCCTCCATTGGGTCACCGGGGTCAGCCGATCCCAACGCAGTGTCAGAACACCAAACAGACATAGCAGCAACAGCAGCAGCAGGCGCAGATGGGGGCTGTGAAGTGCATGAAGAGCTAGATGCGAGGGTGTTAGCTGAAGAGAAGAACTCGCAGACACTACGCTGCGCTCCCGAACCCCTCTCTCTAGCCAGGACGTCCACACTGCGCGGACGGCCGCGCCGCGCAACATCAACGTCACTTGGGGGAAGGGGTGGGACAGAAGCTGATGGAACCTCAGTGAGGTCAATCACCTTCTCGCCCCCATCCACCCCAAGCTCCTCCCTTTTACCCTCCCTAGCAGACCAACACTCAGACACACATGATCCAAACAACACATCCAACTTTGGAGGGGACGCAACGCTGTAACCCTAACAACGCATCCAGCCTAAAGTTACTGCGGAAGCGCGACTTTCCCTGAAAAAACTTACAAAACAGTCGTGATTGATCCACAGGCGACATCATCCCAACCCTGCCGCACAGAGCCCTCCCGCTCCCGCCCAAGCAACACATCCTCCACCACAACCTCACCGCCTACGACCTCACCACCCTCCTCACTCCCTCCATCCCCCTCAGCACCCCCCACAGCCATGCCACCGAGCCTCTGCATACTCAGCAACAGCTGCTTACGTCTCGCCTCATGCATGGGGCAATCCCATAAGAAGTGCGCAAGGGACTCATTGACATCATCATGACAACAGAAGCAGCGAGGGGACATGCCACTGACCAACTTGCTGCGGTACAACCGAAGGCGGTTGTTGCAGCTGAGCAACCTTCTCCGAAGCAGATTATAATGCGCATCATCAAGGGCTACCCATCTTGGGAACTCCTTAGTTCCAAAGACTTGTCTTAGGATGACTCGCAGGCCATCAGTAAGATCGCTGCCTGCCTCTCGCTTGTCCCACATCAGTTGCTGCACCATCTTGACGTCCTGCTGAAGGCCCCACTTGTCCACAGTCGAACTCCAACCCTCGAGGTCCTTCTCTGAGCTATTTAGGAGCTCCTGAAGCCCTTGTTGTAGATCCATTGAGTCCCTGATAGCGCCTTCGGCCTCCGCAGTCCAGTCGGATTTGACTTGAGATGCGATGACAGGAAATCGCTCCTCCGGTAGAACACGCAGCCGTCCATAGAACTTCAGTTGCGCCGCCCGCCGCAAACGCTCCGCACTCAAAGAGCGCGCCAGAAAGAGTGCAATCCACTTGCTTGTCTTAGGGCTGATGCCGAGAATCATCCTCATGGGGCGCAGCATTGCTGCCTCCAGCTTGGTGAGCTGCGATACGGGGGCACGCCAGACATCGAAGGCGTACTTCAGCTTGGCTCCCACAAGTTGATTCCAGCACATGAGACGATACCTAGCTTGTATCTCACCTGCACACCGCAAAGAGTACCAACCTGCGGTGGCGACTTCAGTGACACGCGTAGCCCGCAGGGCCTGCTCCTTCCACTTCAGGTCGTCGGTGATAACCACTCCCAGGTACTTGTACTCGCCGCGAAACCACACCACGGGCTCACCTCGCTCCCTGATACTTGGTCGTTTCGCCTTGCTCGACGTGTAAATGGGCATGATTTCCGTCTTGCCGGGCTTCAAGTTGACTTCCAGCCGGTAATCTTCCGCGAACTTGGCCACAACATTGACCATCTTCTGGAGCTCGGTGCAATTGTGAGCGATGAGGGCCACGTCGTCCGCGTATAGAAGTGCCTTGATGTCGTTCAGCCGCTTCACATCCGTGATCTTGAGGGCACTCGCCCGCCGATCACACAGCTCATCCATAAAGACGTTGAAGAGTGGGAGAGAGAGGGGACCCCTGTTGGACCCCTACACCCTCCAGTACTTCGGGGGTGAGTGCTCCATCAACTAGCACTTGCGACGAAGTCTGCTCGTAGCACCTGCGTAGCGTGCGCCAGAACTTGCCCCTTACACCCAGCTTCCAGAGCCTCTCAAATAGGCCATCTCTCCAAACAGACGGGAAAGCCTTGCGTAGATCGACGAACAGGACACCCGCTTCTGCAGCTGACGCCCCTTCGACCCCTGCCAAAGGGTAAAGACCTGATCCGTAGTGCGACGCCCCGGGCGGAAGCCTCCCTGCTCTGGACGTAGCTTATCCGGGCCATCCACGAAGAGCGTTAGACGAGTAGCTAATAAGGACAGATACAGCTTACCAAGGCAACTAATAATCGAGATATCCCTCCAGTTGTCAGGATCCGTAGGATCCCCACCCTTGGGGATATTGACGATGATTCCCTTGCCCCAAGCTTTTGGAGTCCTCTCGGCTTCTCGAATCCAGTTGAAGTACTGCGTTAAGTAGCCATTGATGTAGGCGCCGCCATACTTGAGCATCTCGTTCTTCACTTTGTCCTCGCCACAAGCTTTGTGGTTACTCAGGGCACGTTGCCTTGCAAGGACCTCCTCTTGCGTGAACGGCTTGTCCAGCTCTTCGCAAGTGTCTTCACCTACTTCGTGCTCCTTCATAGCCCGGGCCACCTCATCTCTGAAGCGATCGTTCCAGTGGAACTGCCGCTTAGCTTCGGCTTCCTCCCACTCCAGCGAGCCTGCTTCTGCACAGCACTCCACCACAACAGCCGCACTAGCCGGATTTTCCCGTGGCTTCACCGAATTTTTCCGAAATTCCTCCCACCGAGCGACCTTTTCCGGCAGCGTACACGCCAGTGAGCCATCCTCCCTTTGCACCGGCGCGGAGACCTTCGTTCTGCGTGCCCCGCCAAGCCGCTTCGCGAGTAGCCAAAAGCGCTTTGAGGATTGCTCGCGTTGACATTTGACCGCTTCTTCCCGCACTTGCTTGAAGGAGGCGGACTTCTTGGCCCGAGTTGCCTTCCGAATTTGCTTGCGGAGACGTAGCCAATTCAGACGGGCTTCCGCGTTCAATTCATCCTTCCTGTATGCTGCGTAGGCCTCCCGGCGCTGTTGAATGAGCTCCTTTAGCTCCCCGTCGAACCAATTGTTGGTGAAACGGGGTCGTATACATCTGGAGCCAAGGACCCGGTGCGCCGCCATTCGGAAGGACTGCGCCACTCGCTCGGTGACGTCATCTACCACCCGTTGGCTGTCGGCACCACCCGATAGGTCAAGCTCAGGCAGCTGATGCACTCCAAGCTTCTGTAGGCAATGCTGGAATACGTCATCGAACTTGTCGCGTAGATAATCCAGCGCTTGCTTCGCAGCGTGATCATTACCTGAGACACCAGCACCAATAAGCTTATCAACACGAAAGGACCTGTAAGGTTTCGCAGCCCGCTTTGGTCGGCGCTGGCCGCTCCACGTCAGTTCGGCCCATACTGCCTTGTGGTCCGTATCAAGATCATCTTCGCATACTCCGAACTTTGCTCCAGATGCCAAGCCAGGCGACGCGCAGATGTAATCGAGGAGGTGCTTGCCTGTGCCCATGCCGCGCTGCTCACGCCGGGACCACCAGTAGGACCCTTCCACTGGGCACGAGAAGCCGCTCAGATTTCGCAGGCCCGTAGCGACGAGGACAGCCGCGAGTCTCTTGCCGTTCTCCGAACGTACCGGTGCTCCCTTTTCATCGACCTCCCCGTGCTGACCGACGATGCCCTCCTCTTTTCGGCTGCATGCCGGCCCGAGCTTCGCGTTGGCATCCGCCACCGTGACCACAAGACCTTTGGCTCCAAAAAAAGCTATAGCTGCCTGCCAGGCCGCATACGCCTCTGACGACTCTTCTTCCTGCGTTTCCTGGGGAAAGTAGCCGTTGCCCACATAGATATCCTGAGCGCCGGTAACACCCGAGGCGATACGCAGCCACACTTGCTGCCGGTGGTCGACGGGGGCTGACACCAGGTTACAATACGGACCAAGGAAGTTAGCCACCGCGAATAGAACCCCACCCTTGCAGCGATTTTTCTCGCTGACCTCCGCAGGTTTTCCAAAAATCCGGAATCCATCCAGGCTGCATTTGGAAAGTTGCTTCTTGCCCATGCGGTGCTCCTGAGCCCCGATGACTAGCCAGCCCTCGTGCTTGTAGAATGATGCCCATTCCGCCGTTCCAACGTTGTCGTATCCCGTTTTACCCTGCCAGTTGTGACTCGCGACGAGTAGCTTGAAGCCGGTATCGAACTGCTTGGAGCGGTGCTTCTTGGCTCGTTTCCGGACCCGACGGCCGCGCTTGGCTTCCGCCCTCGTGCTGCCCCCTCTGCAGGTGCTTGCGCAGGTTGGTCCCCCACTGCACTGGCCGCCGATTGCAGGGGCACCACCTGCACATCAGCACACTCAGACACACACTCAGGTGCATCGGCAGCCAAGTCCGAAGACACCACCTGCACATCTTCAACACATTCTTCATGCAGAGGCAAGACGCGATATCCCGTCGCAGCTTCCTCCTTCCGGACTGCCGGTTCCCTGCGCAGATGGATGTGAATAAGCCTTCGGACACGTTCCCTGTCCCTGAACCTGCGCCCAAGGGCCACATTGACCCCTTTGCCGAAGAATTTGAGATGTTTGAGTTGCTGTAACGCCGTCTGCCTGCTGTCATCGTCCTCGTAGACCAGCTCCAGGTGACGAGCCATTCGCTGGCCTTGCCACTCCATTACCGGGACCACCAGACCAAGACCGCTCATTTTGGAGGCGATCTCCTGTAGATTGGCGCGTTCTGAGAGGCCCCAGACAATCAGATTATGCCCGTCCTTGTCGTACCGATCTACCCGCCGGTACCGTCGAGGCGGCGGTGCCATCTGCCATATAGCGCCGCTCGCCTTATGTTGAAGCGCCGACCCGTGTGCCAGGTTTGGGGAGGAAGGATGAGGCGCAGCTAAGATAGCCTCTCCACGTGGTTCAGGAAATCCGTCATATACGCGAGCCCTCATCCTCCCATCCTGAGACATCGGGCCAGAGCCCGTCGAAGAGGCATTCCCACGGGGATTGTCCAGGTCTTGGCGATTCTACCTTGTCCCATAAGGGCCACAGTGGTAGCTCCGTGCTTCGCGTATTTGTAATCCATTGAGAGTAGTAGACGGCCAATGTCGCTGGCCATCACCGCCGCGCCTCTTTACGCCGAGGAAAGCGCCCGTCCATGCAAATAGCATCGGCGGTATCTGCAACACACACTACACGCATTTTCGCCGGTGTCACTGGATGCTGCCACGTCGCTTCGTGCCCTTGGGCGCCCGCCAGCACCCCCAGCGTCACCAGAACCTGCCTCACGCACTACACACACTCTCCATCGCATCGCCAACGCCTCTACTCTCATGCCTTATGGACTTTCAGCTGCTCCTAACAATACACATCATGAGGTACGGGTGTCCCCGAGTGGAGCCAGATCGGACGGCGTGCCGCTGAAACTCCTCCCCCACGTGGGTATAGAAGGCGCGAACCTAGCGGTACCTATAGGGTCTTACAGACAAGTATAGTAATCCCAGCCGAAGCTGCTCAGTTAGAAATGCAACGGTGGAGGGTGTGACTGCATGGGGCAAGGCACGGCAACGCAGCAAGGCACTGGCAAGGCATTGGGACCGACTGAAGCCCCTCTCCAACGTGCGCTCATCATGTATTCCAGTTAGGCAACCCCGAAGAAGCGAAGATAGGGAGGAGACAAAACCCAGATAGGATGAAGATAGGATTAACATGAAGCCGAAACGGAGCCGAGTTGGAACAGGTCAACTCGGCCCCATCTCGGCTCAATGTGAATCCTATCTTCAACCCATCTCGGTACTGTTTCCTCCCAAGGCTCACCTCAACAAGATCACCAAACCGGAACTGGAAGCCCCCAGGCATTTACTCGGCAGGAAATTCGGCAAAAATGGGCTAACCAGGAAACCAGACCCGACCCAACAGCCAAGAAAAACGAGCCAACCAACAATCCAACAGACAACCCCACAACCTGCCTGGCCGAACCCCTACCGAGTAAATGTACAGTTGAGAGTTGCGCATATCCCGGTGACCGCCCTCCCCAAGCGGTCACCTTCGTGGGGAGAGGCCCAACCACCTCCTCTTCCCGTTCTTGTGCACCCCTCCAGTATAATAATAATAATAATAATAATAATAATAATAATAATAATAATAATAATGATAATAAAATAATAATAATAATAGTGCTTCTCTGTCAATGGCTGATGCATTTCTGCACATGCGCCTCCATCGTCTCACCCGTGAGGGGAGTACGAAGAATTGACGATAAGCTCTAATGACACCCCCGCAAGGGCAGTTCCAACACTTCCAGACGGGCCGGTATGTTCAATGAAAATACTGGTCCAGAAATAGACCGGTATGTTCAATGAAATAATAATAATAATAATAATAATAATGATAATAATAGGTAATAATAATAATAATAATAATAATAATAATAATAATAATAATAATAATAAATTTTTTTGTTTTTACTGTATTTTGTTTTTACTGTTGGTTGTTTTTACTGTTGGTTGTTGTTGTTGTTGTGTTGTTGTTGTTCAAAATAATAATAATAATAATAATAATAATAATAATAATAATAATAATAATAATAATAATGATAATAATAATAATAATAATAATAATAATAATAATAATAATAATAAAACAAATTGATTATGTTGTTGTTGTTGTTGTTGTTCAATTTAATTAATAAGTAACTAAATCAATGGCAAGATGGTGCGTGGCTAATGGCCTCAAGTGCCACTCAAAGACAAGTATTCAATGTTGTTGTTGTTTTTGTTGTTTTTGTTGT
>WBZZ01002960.1:0-37500 GCA_019918135.1 Paulinella micropora
GAAGTTGCTAAACTATTTCTGACAATTACAATTCAATGCTCTCAAAAGCAGATATATCTAAATGGCATTACAAGCACAAGGAGAGTCCGCAGTGGAGTATCATATTTGGACGCGATGAAATTCTGGAAAACTATTAAATTGACACCTCCAGATGCGAAATACAATGCTTTTATATACAATGTAGACCAAACATTAAATTCTATGATTAGTGTTATGAATAATGTGGGCAGTTTTGATAAAGACACTAATTTTAAAGTAAATAAAATAGCCAATCCTGCTACATTCAGCAAACAATATGAAAACTGAGTAAATTCGTTTAATCAAATGGTGAAATCACAAGAAAAAGCGGATGGTGTGAAAGGATATTCTCTTATCGCACCAGCAAATGAAACTACAATTAATAATTTTATAGAAAAAATAAATACAATGAATTAAAAAAAATGCTTCGGCAGATATAGAGAATGAAATAATTGTTGAGGTTAAGCCCACACTAAATCAAACAGAAATGGTGGTAGCACCTATGGATTCAATCGGACTTGGTAATAACTTGGATATACTTCAAGATAAGGCATCCCAAGTGAAGCATTTGAAAGGATTTGTTAATTTGCTAAAAAAGAAAACTGGAAAGAAAATATCTTTGACATTGTCAGATTATGACAAACCTGTCAGTGGATGGGAAAAGGCCATAAGGCAAGCATTAAACAAAGGGGCTAGTAAGTCAGCTATAGCAGAGGTAGATGATGTATTAGATAAGAGAATTTATGAAGAAGTGAGGGGTAAATTGACGCCAGAACAAATGAAGCAATTGGAGGATTTAGAATGAAAGATCAGGAATTTGGAAGGCGACACCAACACCAGCACCACAAACCATGCCACCAGCACCACAAACTCAACCACCACCAACTCAACCACCACAAACCATGCCACCAGCACCACAAACAACACAAGCACCACAAACAACACAAGCACCAGCACCACCAAATCCACAAACAGAGTATGACAAATATATTTATAAAAGTGGAGAAAAACAAGGACTCCCATTCTGGGAGGAGAAAATTAAAGATGAAAAACTTAAAGAAATGATGAAAGAATACAAAGTTTCAGATAATCCAGATCCAGCAACAACGCCGAATCAAGTTATGGTTGATAGCATGAGAAGTATTGACCAATTGGTTGATAAGATTATGGGAAAATCTCCCGCCGATGAAAGAGAAGATTTAATGGCACTTATTCGTTTTCTAATGCCAAGCGACCAAAATGGTGGAATTGGCACTTCGCATTAAAGGCAACGAACAAAGACGCGATCGTGTGCTAGCAACCAAGAGTGATTTTGAATCACTAGACAACACACTTTATAGCAACACAAATAATCACTTTATGTTGAATAAATACAATAGAGCAGTCATTCAGACCAGAATGAGTGAAAAAAGAGAGTTTCCAAAAATGAAACGAAAACTGACTAGAAACTTCCCTGCTGAAATCCCGCGACAAGTTCAAAATCGCCCAGAAAGAAAGGATTTTAAACATCTTGTCAATCCTCCAAGTAATTATGCATTTGGTAGTCCTTACTCTCCTTATTTCTATAATTATGCTTCACCACCCCAACCATTTGGTGCTGAATATGATAATGATAGATATGATCCAAACTATTTTCAAAACCCATAATATAGCGAGACATGCCTAAATCTATGCATAAAGGATTAATAGCAAACAAGTTGCCACGAAAAACACTTTTGAAGCAGAATCTGGAGAAAACCAACATAGAAAAAGCACACGAGGAATTTACTATTGACAGGCCAGTAATAACAGAGTTAGATAGCAAAAACCCACCCAAATTTAAGAATGACTTGGAAATACAACCAATTAAAACACAAAGAGATGGGGTTGAATTGCTTCCTATTCAAAAAGAAGGAATATTGCCAGCAATAGGGACTATGGTTATATGTGCGAGCACTGGCGGGGGGAAATCAGTTATGATTTGTAATCTACTCGCCAAAAAGAACATGTTGAAAGGTTTTTATGATAGAATAGTCGTCTTTTGCTTAAGTCCGTGCCCGATTTTGGAAGACACTCTCAAGTTAAAAAAAGAAGACATAGTCAAAGAAGATAAGCCTGAATTAATGAGAGAAATATTAACTAAACAAAAAGAACTGATTAAAACTAAAGGGTTTAAGAAGGCACCAAAAATATTATTGTTATTGGATGACATCGCACAGAGTAAAACTTTTCTCAAATCACAAGTACTTACCGAGTTGTTTTTCGCTTCAACACATGCTAAAGTGTCAGTCTGGGTAGCAACTCAGAGTTATACACAACTCCCGCGAAGAGTGAGAATTAATTGCCATTGGATGATTATTTTTAATGGAGTAAGGAGAAGCGAACTTGACAGACTGGCAGATGAATATGAAAGTCCTTTTCTCACTAAAAAAGAATTTTACAATATGGTTAAATATGCTACGGCAGAACCTTATTCATTCCTAGCAATTAACAACACTGCTAGTGATAGAACAACCCAGTTTAGAAAGAATTTCTCTACTATATTACGGCTTAATAAGGATAGAGATATGACAAACCTGTAAAAATTAAATTAAAAAGGTTTTTTCAGCAAGAATATATAGTATGGCGGAATAAACTAAATTATACAAAACTTGCTATCAGCAGGCAATCGCACTTTCGTATAAACAGAATTCGCAAGGAAAATTCGTAACGATTCGTAAGGGATCGCCCGAATACTTAGCAATAAGGAAGATAGAAGCGGATATTAAGAGTGGCAAGATTAAGTGTCAATTAAAACCAAGAGTAAGCAAATCAGGAAGTAAGAAAAATGAACAACCTATTGCCAGCGGGCAACCAGACCAAGTGCCAGACGAAGCATTGAAAAGAAAGGCACCAGACATAGAATCGGCAAATAATTCATCTCCCGAACCAAATGCAAAACCTGTTGAAATGTCTCCAGCGGCTAAGGTTGAACAATCCCTACCAAAATCTGTTAATCCCACTCCTGTTTCTGTGCCAAAACAAACTACCACAACACCAGCAAGTAAGATAGAAGCAATAGAAGATGCTTCTAAGGAAACTCCAGCACCAACTAAGGAAGTTGCGCAAACTAGCGACTATGAGATAAATAAAGCCATAGCGGATTTAAAGAAAATGAAAGAGGAAAGAATTACGCACAACAATTTACAAATTATGAAAAAAATAATTAACGCTAATTGATAAAATAATTATTATTATTATATAATGATTAAAAACTTAAGTGCTTAAACTCGTTTGCCGATTGGCTTTATCAACAAACTCAACGAAGCAAACAGACCTGCGAGTGATGGGTTTCAATTGAATCAATTTGAATTGCGGAGTAGTCATGGTGCCCCATTAGTTAGTCAACCATTAACTGAATTTGGCGATCTCGTCTCACATGAGAAGAGCACTATTCAAAACACATTAACAGACATTTCTGATAACAAAGAAAATGCTGATGTTGTTGATTTGGACACTGCTGTTAGCAGTTTGGCTTATTTAAAGAAAGCGGTTCAGAATGCTGAGGCAAGAGAGTTTCAATTGACTTCACCACAAGACACAAGATTTGACAATATACAGAAATCAGTTGATATTATTAAACAATCCGTTTCAGGTGAATAATTATTTATTTTTAATTTCTATTATTATTTTTTTTGTATAGTAGCATTGCGAATTTTACCATCCCACAAGCACACAAAAAAAATGGAAGGAAAGGATTCTAAAAATACTAAGGAGTTGATGACTCTCAACAACCTCAGATATGAGTTGCCAGCAAATCTAGCACTCACTGAACAGGGAAGTATCAAGAAGAACTTCGCCGACCAGCAGACTTATACCAGTTCGTCGGGGACTGAAATGATTTTTACATTGCAGGCAAGCACTGATTTTCTTTATGGAAAAAATTGTTATTTAACATTTAATATTAAAGCAGATACATTGGTAGCCACTGATGGAAAAGATAATGTTGCTTGTGCTCTTGGTTTCCAGAACACTCCCGCGACTGCTATTTTGAAAGATTTTTGCTAGAAAGTAAGGATGGTAGCGAACTTGAACGAATTGAAGAGTTGAACAAGATGGTGCGAAATATTCTCCCTTGGCATTATCCTTTTGATTATCGCAGGCAAGCACAGATGGCGGGACAACGAGAAAATGTTGAAGTTAATGCTAATATTACCGACAATTCAGTTGTTGATTTTGCACTCAATATCCCTGGTAGTGTTGGCACTGGTAATTATTTGATGGTTTGTATTCCTCTTCATTACTTGTCGGGAGTGTTTAATGAGGAAACTCTCATTCCTCCCTCTCTGATTAGTGGTATGAGGCTTCGCTTGACATTTGAACCGCCACAGGAAGCATTCACCATTAATAATATTGGAACCTCTGATGGTAAAGTTCCTACTGGTTTTAATGGCACTGGCTTGACTTACACCGTATCAAATCCAGTTGTAATGTTGGAAACCTTCTCACTTGCTCCTGGTGTCCAAAGAAATATTTTGGAACAGATGGGAAGCAAGGATGGGCTCCCATACACTTATGAAACATATTACAACCAAAATTCAAATCCTGGCACTTCCGATGATTTTAATCTTCAAGTAAATAAGGCCGTTGCTCGTGCTCAGTGCTTGTATATCGTCACGCAAAACGTGCTCGCTGACAATGCTAGTATTGATAACTTGGGAACGGCTCAAATGCCTTACAGACAATATCAATGCCGTATTGGTGATTGGTATGCTCCACAGCAGAAGATGGAACTTGGTGGAAGCACTGATACACTCGCTGCAGTTCAACGAGGCTGTGCTGAATTGTATATTAACCATCTCCAAGCGACTATGGGAATTCGTGATGCTTATATGTCTTCATCTGTTTCTCTTGAAAACTTCCGCAAGTTTTATTCTGGTACGGGAGTTTCCACTACTGCTACAAATGGTGGTTTTGCTACCATTATCCAGACACTCAATCAATCGCCACACATTGGAGCATCTGGTCTTGCAGTTAATAACTCACGAACTGCGGAAGTCACTCTTCGTTATGCGGCCGATTATGATGCTATTCGTGCCATCACCGCTTGGTTGAAATATGTTAAAGTCGCGTCTATCTACCCTAGTAGATGTGTCGTAAAACAATAAAAAAAATTAAAAAAATAATAATAATATATTTTATAATATAGCGATGTCATTTACGATAAGCAATCTTGAAGACGAAAAGCGAACCCGCAAAAATTTCCTCCTTCGTGTCTCCTCAAGCGATAAAACAGAATCAAAATCCGCTTCTACTCACAATGGCCGTTTCGTTGTTGATCTCCCAGCGACTGGTCGTAATATTGATATAATTAGTGCTTATGTCGTTAAGAGTATCTCCACTCCAAACGTTTTCCCAAATATACCGAGTTATGCCAACACTCTCACATTGATTAAAGCAACTGGATCTGCTACAAAAACGGCAATCGTAACAGAAAATCAATACACCATTTATACATTTATTACCGCTCTTCAAACTGCAATTAATTCAGCAATTACCCCTAACTCTGTAGTTATAACTTTGAACTCCATTAATAAATTGAATTTCGCATTCACTGGTGATACGTATGCGTTTGATTACGATAATAGCACGATTAGAGACAAGATAGGACTAACTGCCGATATTTCGGCCGCAGCGAGTAGCACAATGCAATCCATAGTAAATCTAATCGGTGAAACGGCCGTTTATGTTCATAGCTGTGCTTTAAAACAATCTGGTTTAGTTGAAGCAATGGTAATTTCTCTGTCGTTGGTAAATGCACTTTAGATAAGCCCTATGGAGTCCAGTGCTACTTTGAGAGTTCTAATGATGTTGCCGATTATGTGCCATTTAATACAACAAAAAGTTTAAGATCTATTGATATCGTCATTAGAAATGCGAGTGGCAATGTGCTTGAATGTCCTGTCAATTTTGAAGTTAGTATTCTCTTAAAGGTGTATCATGCGTAATAAAAAAAGAATACATAAATATAATGACCTTCATACAAAATTTAGATATACTATTCACTCTAATCAAAAACATCAACTTACGACGACGACGACAACATAAACATCTAATTCCCTGTGGTGTTAATATTGACCAGTTTTACATATATTTGAAGAAAAATCACGCACCCATAACCAAAAAATTAATCAAGAAAAAGGGTTTTGAATATATTAAAAAAATATCCATAGAGATAGAAAAGAAAGTTGATGCTTAAGCATAAATAAAGTTTTTTTTTTTTTGTTTAAATCTGGTCTTCCACCCAGTTCAATGAAGCGTAAATACTCGCCGTTCCCCCGCTCGTAAATTGTGCGGATATGGTAAATGTTTTGCTTGTTCCTATCTTGATATTATATTGAGACAAATCAATGTATATGGACAAACCACCAGACAGCACATATGTAAGTATTATACTTCCGCCCGTTCTTGTAGTTCCGTATCTACTTCGGCCAATTATGTGGCGGTATCGTAATTAGAATAAGAAGGTGTTCCTCCTAATGTGGTATTAAGAATAATTCTCACAATACATGTTTTAGTATCTGAATTGCTAACACATAAATTCTCAAAGTATATTATGTTGTAATTCGTTTTGCTGTTGAATGTGGCGCGGTTTCTGATGGTAAATATGGCATTTTCAGTTGCTCCTATAGTTTTAACCGCATCATACGAATTAGTTATAGCAATAGTCCGATCAATTTTCCCTTCAACCGCCAAAAACTGCTCGCCGTTTTCATTACAACGGATGCGAGACTTGACGAATACGCCTTCGCATAAATAGCAAATGCCGCCTGATCTAATGATGGAGTGGTAGCAGTGCTAGCATATTTAATTGAATGAATTACTTCCATTCGTCCAGTTCGCGGGTTTTCAATTTTGAATGTAATTTGACCGCTACCCAGATATTGAACAACTATTTCAAACACATTCAATTTAGTAAAATCAATCGTGGGAAAGTTTCCAGTATTATTACAATTATCAACATGCCAAGCATATTGAATAACCACATTTTCCACACTTCCCGCCGTTCTTACAACGGACATTCCCAAACTTGATTGTCTAAAACATAAATTGTCTGCTGGTGTGCCTATGCCAATATCACAATTAAAGGTGTCTGCCGCAATAGATGACGGAAACAATGCGGAAAATCTAGCAACTAAGCCCATGCCACTTCTATATTTTGCTCGTTCAATAGTCGTAACCTGTGCAGTTGAATTACCTGAGGCCGATGTAGTCAAAACCGCCATTGAATTAGCAGATGATACCACCCCGCCGTTTGTTTCTGTTTTGTCAAAAAACCTCGTATTAATACCATATGTAAATACATTTTGCAATACTGGCGACAGAGTAGCCGTTCGCAATTCTCCGAAGGCGGTTGTTGGTAATGCGTCTTTTATGCTATCAATAGATAAAGAAGACGACGACGATGTAGTTGATGACGATGGTGTATTCGTGCTTTGACCAAAAAGGTTCATTTTATATTTTATATTATATAAAACATGTCAATAATAATACGCGAATTGCCGAGTGATGGTTTAGTATTTGTAATATTCGGGTTATCATTGTAAATCTGCTCAAGCAATTTATACTTATCCTCTCTGCTAGCGCTTTTTCTTAATGGTTGATATTTGCTTTCTTCGTCTCCGTTTTTGCTTTCAGTTTCATTAGTATTATTTAAATTCAGACATAAATCTATTTTGCGTCTCAACTCCTCTAATTCTGTTTTAATCGCTTCTGCCTTAATTTCTTCAGGGTCGGCCACATTAACCCAACTATAACTAAAACTAGTGAGCATATCGCCGTGCCCCAACACGTTGGAAACCCATGTATTAAAATTCTCTCATTTCGGATTGGCGAAATTACTATACGACAAACTAGCATCGTTTTCGTAACATACTGCTTTTCTGCTTGTATTCCGATAGCCAAGGGAAGATTTTGATAATTCTTTTGTTTAGTTCATTATTCTTTTGTTTATCAAGCACACCCTCGGTGTTGATGATAACTGCTTTTTTCTTTTTGAAATGGTTCCGTATTGAATTTACTTTTTCTATTACGAACTGGGGAGTAAAAAGGACAACAGGTCTCTCAGTCCAATTCTTTTTTGTCCTTCCTTCTTTTTTGCTAGGTTATTCACTCGCAACCAAGAAGGTTTATCTGGTATCAATTCATATGTGTTTTTATCAAATATTTCCACAGGCCTTGCTCCAATTGCTATCATCAAAGCAAGTAGTTTAAGATAAGGGTCATTACTTAATATCATATCGTTCATTTTAGCCATTACATCACGGACATCAATCTGTATTTTTTGTTCATTTTTGACTTTGACATCTTTCTTATACCCCTCAACGATATCAATCCGCTCGTCTTCATTCAGATTAAAATACTTATCAAGTTTGCTCATTTCATATACTTTTTCACTTTGATAAGGCTCTATTGCTTTTTTTCTCACTTCAGAAAGTCTTTGTCTTCTGCTATTCAAATTTGGATACACGATAGCATATTTCGGATATATGACTTTTAGTGCCTCAAGCACCTCTTCATCACTCGTTGGTGTGCTAAATAGCGATATAATAGCATTCTGAAAGGCGATACTTGATTTTAACTCACTATCGTAGAAGTTGGACACGACTTCATAAATTTTGCTTTCAGTAGTAGCAACTTTTGACTGCCTAACAAACTTCTTGTCATCCTCGCTCCACATAATTGGTCAGTGTATATAAGACAAGTCTATTTTAATTATTTTAAATTGAAAATTCATCTGCGTCAGAAATGCGAAAACGCCGTTGTGGCGACTTGGACACCTGAGAGTGGTATTGAGCAGGCTAAGTGTGACAATTATTCTTAGTATTAATAGTGTCCAAGTCTGTCCGAATCCGACCCTTTTTTTTAGAAATTTTTTAAGAGGGGGTATGATAAAAAGGGGAGAGGAAAAAAATTTTACTTTTTTTAAATAAAAGGTTGGACAGGTTGGACAATATAAAAAATGTGTAATACGAAGAAGAATTATATAATAAATATTGAAATTTAATAACAAAAAAGTGTCCAACCTTTGAAAAACCGACCCGGACGTGGCCGACCATGGGGTTGGCCACCAATAGGAGAAGATATTTTCACTCGCCTTGCTCTTATATTCATCCAAAAAAAATATCGTTATGGCCACCAATTTGGAAAAAAATGCTAAGGTAATATTAGATTTATAAGCAAAAAAAGGATGATGCGGTGTATGTTAAATCATCAACCAGAATTGAACTTGCAATCAAATTTTCAAGGACATGCTTACTAACCATTTTACCTACACACGCACCGACCAACAATTTGTTAAAAAGAAAATATTTAAATTATTATTTTTTACATCAAATTCTAGAAAATTCTATTTCCGTGAATATGTCTTTGCGACACCAAAACACGGCGGTGTCGCAGTGTCGCAGAGGTTGCGACAGAATTTCACTTTTTTGTCGCAGTGTCGCAAAAAATGGACTTAATTCCAAGCAGAACCAAAACTAAATCAGATTGGTTGGAGGAATTTGAAATTCGTAGAACTTGTAAGGATAGACTAAATAAGGATAAAATCGCTTGTGAAGAAAGAATTTCGAAAGCAGATAAAGAAATCGCTCGTCTCGTTGAAAAGAAACAGCCAGACCTAGTCAAGGTTGAGGCTATCAATGAGATGTTAGAACGAATGAGTATCGAAAATAATGAAGTAGAGGCAGATAGACTTTTTAGAATGAGACAAAAGAAATTGGAAAAAAAATAAACAAAGAACGTGATAATTTTTATAAGTGGAAAAAAGAAAATCGTGGCCAACTTTCCGCTATTGTCATGAATAGTATTCTCGCTGGTACTGAGAAAGAGCATTTATCGTTTAATGCTTCTTTCAACAAATATTCTAGTGATGGTATTAATGAATATGTAAATGATAGTATTAATAATGCTATTAATAGTAAAAACGATAGAAATATGCACAGAGTCTTCAGAACCGAGAGTGCAGATAGCAACTCGGAATAAAAAAGACTTAGTGCAAAAATGGTTTTTTTAAAAACCAAGGGGTTTAAACCCCACTTTTATTCAAAGGAATTTCTACTACACATGCTTTTTGGTGTGTGTGGTAGATTATGGGGGAGCCGAACCAATTAGCCGACCAAGTCGGCGCGTTTGCGGCGAACTCAACATCGGGGGTAAGTCCTAACTCTATTGTTTCTTTTTTTTACGACAATGAATGTGGTTGTAGGTATCGGGAAGACTTGGACAACTGTTGAAAAAAAAAGAACCAACTGACATGAAAGACGCACAATTCATTCGTGTGTCTGCTGGGTTTGCCGATCTCGGGTTGGAAGGCTTTACTGCCTTCAAAAACGATGTCAAGTATTATGCTCGCAGGGTGAGCGAGCGAACTGAGAATATCGTTTCGGTTGGATACCGCTTGATAGAACCATGAGAAACCCAAGAAAGAAAAATTTCTTTCTGGTTTCACTCAAGGTTGGGGAAGAGGGGGAAGAGGGGGAGGAAATCCTTGTTTTTCGTTCTCTATCCGCCTTGATGAAAAGAGTGGGGGATAATGAAGAATCCATTAATTGGATTGTCCCCATCTTCTAAAATAATTTTTATTAAATGACTGGGGTTTCCTCATTGTGTCGTTTATTTTTTGTCCTCACTGCTCTGATCATTTATGTATTCGCGACTTGTCCAACCGCAAAGTATGAAACAAGCCTTAAAAATGAAAAACCAACATTTGACACATAGAAAACATACATAAAAAACAAAAAAGTGTCAAATGTTTAACGTAAATTTATCAAACTAAGCACATTAAGAGAGATTTTGACGAAAAGACACATAAACCATATACACACAGTTTATATATATTTTTATGAAATAAAAATATGGTTTATGTGTCTTTTCGTCAAAATCTCTCTTGATGTGCTTAGTTTGATAAATTTACGTTAAACATTTGACACTTTTTTTGTTTTTTATGTATGCTTTCTATGTGTCAAATGTTGGTTTTTCATATTTTTAAGGCTTGTTTCATACTTTGCGGTTGGACAAGTCGCGAATACATAAATATATAAATATATATATATATATAATGATATGACTGATTAGTATATATATATGTAACACCCACGGTATACTACATCGTTTTTACGCTACTGGTGTTTACGGGAATTTACTCGTGGAAGTAATTCCTTGTTCTTAAATGTTTTTTAAGATGAATTCTAGTATTACATTTCCGGTTCTGATTAATACATCCGGTTTTAATGTTGTTTTAGGATAAGGAATATGGGAGGAAAGCTAGGAAGCTTGGATCCCATAGGACCTTAAAACCTATATAATTCACATAACCGTTTACTGGCGTGGAGAAGGTTTTTAGGATGCAGATTACACTATTGTGCAGCATCCATATTGAATAACCTCCCACATCAATAGCGTTGACCCGATCCTTTTACAGCACATGTAGTAACCGTTTGAAGTTAAGGAAAAAGGTCACGGAAATTCCGTGAAATTTGGACTTTCTTCCCCGTGACTGGGAATTTATGGCTAAATAAGGGAAATTACACTTATGGGTTGTTGTTTGTGGTATGTTTTGGCATTTGTGCAGGTTACGGACGTAACGCATCGTGTCAGTTTACTAGAGTCAAAGGGACACTCCGTTTTAAGCGGTTTTTCCCTTTGGCTTGTTGAACGGTTGGGGTTCAAACCTGACTTCCCTTTCTACTCTAGAAGTGGAGGTGAGTCTTGAACCAGTTGTGTTCATTATTAAATTCCATTTTGTACTTTCCTTTGAGCTCGTAAGGGTAGACCTCCGGTCTTAATACATTTGGAGTCCCTTTGCCTCTTTCGAACTCTGGAAAAAGAAATTTTGGAATTGGGAACGACGCACCGTGAGGCTCTCTGGGGGCAATCAGTCACTGTTGTTGGCTGTGTCTTGGAGCCTCGGAGAGTGTCAAGTAGCTTCTCGCCAATCAGTACTCAGTACTGGTCGTGTGAGACAGTGCTTTCAGTCGTTACAAGCAAGGGAAACTACAGGTGGTAAGGAGGGTTTTGGAGAAACAGGCAAGAACCCTGATCTCGGAACTTGGACCTTGACACCTTGGAAATCAACATGTCAACTGGGACGACATACGATCCTTACAAGGACCCGTGTGTTCAACAGTTGATGGGAAAGGCTGTGGGGGAGTTTTTACTACATGTAGCATCGGACTACATAGTGAGCCCCTTGGATCAGCATCTGTTTTTGGAACACTTTGTCCCCTTGGCAAGTAAGTACAAAGACAGAGAGAGGGATAAGGAGGTTTACGACTGGGCGAAAGCCGAATCAAGTGATTTGGATAAATGGGGGTATGATCCAACCACCTTTGCCTTCACAGGCTATTCACCTAGTAAGCGAACCTAAGCTGAAAACTTTGATGCCCTGCAGGTTAGGAGGATGGTAGCAAGGATGTTCCTGTCCATGCACCTCCATGAACTGCAGATGGTGGGACATCCAAGATTGGAGAACTCGGATGAAGATTACTATCCGACTCCTATTCCTTCGGAGCAGTTTGATGTCCAATTTCTCATGACGGGGAAGGAAACCAACTGGAGGGAGGATTGGTATGGAAGTGTCAGGAAGGACCCTGTGAAGGGGAATACTTTTGACATGACCATGGTGGGGACTTTCTTCAAGGATGAGGTGTGGCCCATGGTTGCCAATGCCTTCGCTAAGGCGGTAAAGAATTGGGAGACCGCTAAGGGGAAGCAGAAGGAGGCAAAATGGATGAAGGACACCAAGGTGTGGGGGAAAAAGTCACCGGACCTCTACGACCTCATCCATGTCGAAGGCTTGATGGAAAAATTGGAGCTGATGACGAACAAGGAAACTTTGGCTAGTCAAGCCAACAGGAGCCTGCGTGATCTGCTGAGGGAAGCAGACGCAGCTGCGTTCGCGCAAACCAAGATCAAGGTTGCGACGGCTACGGCGCCGGATCCTGTGATTTTGACAGTGGCGAGGGAGCAGGCTCATGAGAACTTGTATCGCTTTCTCTTGTACCTCATGGAGGTCGCAAAGGCCATAGAGGTCTGCGTGGACAAATATGCAGAATGGGCAGAGAGATATGCGATCGTGAACAAAAGGGATGAGGATGATCCCATGGATCCGGTTGCTCGTTATAACAACGAGAGGAAGAGGATGCCGGTCTTCCTTGACAAGTTCTCGCCTATTGCATTTGCCCCGGGGTCAAGAGGGAAGGAAAAGCCGACAATATGGTTTACCCGACAGGTAAACTGTTTGCCGTATATGACCTCACCATGGTTGCGTAAGGCGATCAATTTGCTCTGTAAGTATATGGGGAGCAATTTTGAGTCGCCGATGACCTTGGTTGATATTCTCCGACAGTGCACGGACCCGGACCTTATGGAGTGCTTCACGGTGGAAAATATCACGAAGGGGATGCAAAAGGAGATACAGGAAGCGGGGGCTGTTAAAATGTCCAAATTGCACGCGATGATGCATGATCTCATTGCTTTGCTCGTGCTTTACGCAAGTCATTGGGATTTGACTAGTGAGGTCATGCTGACGGGACACATTTCCACGGTGGTTGGAAGTGCGTTGGCGACGACGAGCAAGAAACCGATGAGGGTTAAGGGGGTGTTTCGTCAGCAACTGGAGAAGCTGAAGACGGACAATGCGTTCTTCATCAGCCTGAAACGGTTCATTCGACACGTGATGGCAAGGATCAATCAACACGATCCGTGTGTCTTCCGGGCCATTACTAGTGATTGGCCGGGGGACAGATGGAGAATTACGATCCCGCACAATGTCGATTTCATGATGGATGCGGCCACGGCATGGAAGACTTTTGCGGATGGGTATGAGAACGCAGGAGACATGTGGAAGGACTTCCTGCTGGCCGAAAGGACGTGGGATGGTACGTTGGTCACCACGGGGGGGCTACAGGCTTTAGCGGCGGTAGCAAGGAACCAGCTGGAGGAAAAACCAGTGGGAAGGCGGCGGCCATCCAGTCGGGAGGAGGGGCTGGAAGACGCCGTATTCCTAATGTTCCTAAGGGGGTTTTGGCAGACCCAGTTGGAGGGACCAACAGGAGGAGGAGGACGAGGAGGAAACTAGCGAGGAGCATATTCCTCCCCCTAAAGGGTCGAAGTCTAGGGGTGCTAGTTCCTCGAGCTCATCTTACCGAGGGAGTCGTAAGCTCTGCTTTGACTACTACTTCAAGGGCTATATGTGCCCGAAGGAGAATGCTTGCCCTGGTCTACACTCTGACAAGGAACAGGATTGGAAGAACCTGGAGGGGCAGTTGCGATCGTCTAACGATGGCGCCTCGATCTGGGAAATAGTCAGAGCCATCCGCGCCAAGGACGAACTGCAAATTATGAATAAAGGAGTGCGACGTCTGGTGAAGGAACGACTGGCTGACTTCGATCAGACGGTAGGGGCCATGAGGCAAGGGGGGGGTGAGGCAATGGAGGCCATGGAGGCCATGGAGGGCATGGAGGCCGAGGAGGCCGCGGGGGCCGAGGAGGCCGTGGTCGAGGTTGGGGCTTCAAGGGAAAGAAGCGATGGGTCAGCAAGAAGGAGAGTGCCCGACCCTTCAAAAAGGCTAAGGTGACGGCGGCTTCGAAGGAGGAGTCGCGGATGGAAATCACCGAATCAGACTGGTAAGAGCCAGTTGAGGGAGAAACGTGGGACGGGGAAGGCGGATTCGTCCGTGATTACTGAGGGGGATGGTGTGGTGACGCAGGTGAATGACAGTTCACCAGCGAGGATTTTGCCGAGGACGAATAAGCCGGGGAGGCTGGAAGTCGAGGCAATGCCCACAGGTAACCCTTCTCACAGGGGACAGATGTCGACACATGGAATGAATGATTCTGTGATGCAGGTAACGATTGAACGGGATAAGCGTGGGGACAACAAAGGGGATAAAGGGGCCGCGAAGGCCAGACAAGTAAATCTTGTAAATAAAAACGTTGTTACTATCGCACCGCGAAAATCTACACCTACTTTAAATGTTTTGCCGGTTCCGACAATGAGGTTTAAAAGGAAGGTTTCTATCATTCCGGAGCCCGATTGGGGGGCCAAGCCGGTGCCGGTACGGGTAAGGAAAGTTAAAC
Source organism: Paulinella micropora (assembly GCA_019918135.1). Classification (NCBI taxonomy): domain Eukaryota; phylum Cercozoa; class Imbricatea; order Euglyphida; family Paulinellidae; genus Paulinella; species Paulinella micropora. Next base: position 15,118 of record WBZZ01002960.1, read on the forward strand.
CCGTGGATAAAGCGGCGGCGGGGGTGAAAGAAATTGAAACCGGAAAGTTGAAACCTACTGCTTTTGGTGAGGGGTTCATCAAGAGTGGGCTGTCGGATCGGAAAAATTTAAACAATAGTTTTGTTCTTTTATCTGACTTGAAGGAGCGCCTGGAGGCTATTGAAATGCCGGAACATGCGTTGTGCATTACTCAGGTTTACTGTGTAGACCTGGAGAATGCATGCGATATGGCCAATGATACGTTGGCTAATATTAATGTCGCAGGCGCGGAATTCATAACGGCTAATAGGGTGTGGTTGGATAAAAATATGTTGCCGATGACAGGAAGCATAGGCGCGGAGGATGACGCAGAGCGGGAGACAAGAAAGAGGACAAGGGAATACTTTCCCCATTACCACGCCTTGCATCAAGTGAGTCAAGACAAGGTTTGGAGAGAGAGTTAGAGAGGTACAGGATCAGAAATGACCCTTCAGTTGCATGGAGATGGGACGAGGGGAAAATGGCGATTGTTGGTGGAAATGGAGAGGTTCCCTCTATCCAAGAGATAAAGAGATTGGTAGGCGTTAGCAGAGGGTGCGAGGGAGCTAGAGGTGAGGGATTCTCTCATTACTGGGAGGGATGGGCAGGTGAACGAGTTTTACATGGAACTTTACGCGGATATTCAAAGTTTTATTGTTTCAATGCCCATAGATGGAACGACCCCTTTGCTAAAGGACTAAGCGCATCATTTCCTCACCTCAGGGTCCAATTGTCAGAGTACAGGGAATACTTGCAACGCATAGTCTTAGAAGGAGAGAACGATCACAACCTATCATCTTCAAGACTTAGCATCTCCTCCAATACCACTTCAAACACCTCATCCTCATCATCAGAAAAGGACTGTGTCGTGATGATGCATGAGAAAGAAGAAGATGAGAAAGAGATGCCTGAAAGGAGTATGGCGGGGATGGTTCGGGTAGATGATAGTGGGGCTAGCAAGTTCCATAAGGACGTATTCGTCAGGATGAAACACAATCCCGGGCCAGAGGTTTAAAATTGCCAAGGGTAGTATCAAAACTGAGTACAAAGGAAAGGTTTTGATGCAACTTTCGGGCGCAAACGGGGAGCCGATCCAGGTGTATGATTCGCATACAACATACAACCCTCATCTGAGTTACGGACTAGTAGCTACTTCAGCTTGGTTGAAGCGTGGACTCGCAGTTGTTCATCAGAACAATCAGGTGGTTGTATTGAAATCACCAATCCACATCAAAGAAGATCAGATTGTTGCAAGGGGCAGATCTCTCCCTAACAATCTGTTCGTCTTTGACCCACCAGGAATGGCCCCTTTAGACCCCCACAAGAGATACGAACCGGTACCGTTGGAAAAGCAGAACGTGAAAGTAGGTGGTGATGAGACATCACCGTCTACTGTCTCGTTTTGACTTCCACCCCGTCACTCTGCCCAATCAACAGCCCTTCCTGTTTATATCGACGTTTACGGTAATGATATCCCATGTGTATGTGGTTGGCGGTGTCAAGAAAATAAATCGTATGTCCCATTCTTTCAAGAGACGAACACGGAGAAGGGGGAGCACTGTTCACAAAGTTTGGCTTGTTGTCTGCTCATGCCTGGTGATACATGTATGCATACTTCCCGAACACAGGAACACGATGTTGATTGTGACATGTCAAAAGCATTAAATCCTGTAGTCAGACCTACACATAGTGAGCATATTCACGCCACAGTTTTCCACCGCATGTGTAAACATAGAGGTGTCAAAGCCATGGAGAGAATATCTCACTACATGGGGGTAAATATAGTAGGGGGGTGGCGAGAGAGAATCATGAAGTGTGAGTATTGCTTAAGGAATAAGATTAAGAGAGCACCACACTTTCACCAGAGCCATCATATAATAGAACGCCATCCCGGGGTTCATATTTCTATGGACACTCAGGGATGGTGGAATACTATATCATGGGATGGTAAACGGTACAAATTTACGGTCGAATGCCTGGGTTCTAATTTCGAGCTCGACTATTATCTGCGGCATAAGAACGAATTTTTCCCGTTTTTCCTTAAAGCCGTCACGTACTTTGAAAGGCACACGAACCGGAAGGTTAACTTTATTACTTGTGACCAGGAGTATGGTCGTTACGAATCTTTTCAGGAGTGGGTTGATACCAACCAACCTATTTTAATTGAGGCTCCTACAGCCGAGAAACAGGCAGTCTCAAAGATAGAAAGGTCGCATCAAAGATAGAAAGGTCGCATCAAACCAATGGTGGTCCCGCACGAGCCATGCTTAGTGATGCGGATCTCCCTCCGTTTTTTTAAACGGAGATGGTGAGAAGAATGCCACATACATCAACAACCTACTCCCGATAGCCAAAGGGCCCTTTAAGGGCAAGTCCCCCTACGAAGTTATTCACCGTCGGAAACCTTACCTACATCATCTCCGCCCCACCGGTTGCGCCGCTGTGATGAAGGTTAAGGCTCGACGAGGTAAAGGCGAAAGGGGAAAGAAAGTAGTCCTCTTAGGATATGAACGTAATACCTGATATTATCGGGTTTATGATCCCATTGCACGGGTAATACACGGTAATGTTCGGGATATTATGTTCGATGTCTGGAGGTTGGGTAAGCGGGAGGCTTCTAACAGCCTTGGCGGAACAGCAGGTGGTGATATGTTTTCAGTCGAGTGGGAATCGACGAACACCTGCTGCTCCGACCACTGACACCCACCCTTCTGAGAAGAAAGTTGGCTCCGGGGTACCAGAGTCAAGCAGTAGTTCATCTACTCCTCTCAACGTAGACGTATCTAACGCTTGTAATAGTACCCCGGATGCCCCCACTACTCCTATGACACAACCAGCCCTTCCAGCTCTTCCTCACCTGAAAGGACAGAATAGTGATGATAGTTCTGATGATGAAAATCACGATTTCAGTAACCTCCCCCAGCTTATCTCCCCCACTCCGTCTTCGCGGATTGTAGGGAGTATAGGTCAGGGGGAGAAGGATGAACCGAATAGTGTCCAGTTAGTGGGAAAGAGGAGGAGAAAATCCAAACTTAAAGTTGTTTTAACTGGGAAGTTAATACAGATTCCGGCACGGGCGTTCGGGGAAGAATGGGCTAAGGCCACTTATGAGGATAAGTGGGACACTATTATGCGTAAGGGTGTTACTCTTGATCCGTCTGCCCCAGTAACCCGAAAGACAAAACGATTCCCTGCTCACAACGTTAAGTTTGATGATGGAGTAACGGAGAAAATAATAGATGCTGAAATTTTGAAGTACGAGGTTTCAGGGGGAGTAGCAGAGCCCCCAGCCCTCGTATTACGACCTCAGCAGGCTATTGTTGAACCGGCACGCCCAGATCCCAATGTTAACGTTACGAGTGAATTCGGTCATGCCGAGGGGGAGAGAGCTAGGATAGCCGCTGAAAAGGACAAGCATCCTCCGGGGTGGAGATCTCATGAACAAGGAAATATTTCCCTAGAGAACATAATCCCCGGTAGAACCAGGAAGCATATCTCGGTCTAGATCTGCGCGAAAGAAGAGAGGATAGATTATTGTCTGGTAGCGGAACAAGTCCCGGAATTCCCCGTTGTGCAAAAACCGAAGGATAGAAGGCAGGCGAGAGAGACCGAAGTCAGACAGCAAGAGGAACTGAAAGCATTTGAATGGAGGAAAGAGAGCGAAGCGAAAAGATCAGGAACTCCTATCATCCCCCTGAAATGGATAGATACTGTCAAGCAGCAAGGTACATCCGATGAGTATCATAAAGCTAGGATCACTTTGAGAGGAGACCTCCTGAAAGCTGGCTTGCAGTACGACCCTAAACTTATATATTCTCCCACCGCACATCACCGCTGCCTATCTACATGCTAAGATGCCTTATGATATCTATGTCAAAACTCCCCCGGGTTTTGAGAGAGAGGGGTTTCTATGGCTCCTCAAGAAAGCTCTTTACGGTCACCCGGAAGCCGGAAACCTGATGTCAAAGGAGATGATCGAAAAGCAAGCTTTTATCACGCTCTCTCTTGATAGGGCATCCTTTATTAAGCATGGGAGTAATCCTATGAGCACGCAGCTACTCTCCTTGCATGTTGATGATGGACTTCATGCGACAACTGAAGCCAATCACATAGGGTTAGTAGATAGTCTGAAGTCGCACGGGTTTAGATGTAAGAACTTAGGAAAAGCCACAGAATTCAAGAACATTCAGATTGTGCAATCTGAGGAAGGGATTTTACTGCACCAACGTAAGTATGAACTACTCATCCTAGGAGAGTTAGATTATATGAAGGAAGTGCCAGCGAAGACCCCTTTCACTTCTGAAAACCCTGCGCCCCTGAAAGTCGGACATTGCCTGTTCAAATATGACCTTAGGTGTCTCATCGGTATGCTCATCTTCTTGGCTGTCCACATCCGTCCTCTCCTCATCTGTCCGTTAGGTATAGCAGCAAAACACCAAGTTCCTTCCCCTGATACCTCTTATGCCATGGCTCATAGGATGTTTCTATGGTTACTGACCCCCAGAGCTCTGTTTTTCAAACGGGGTGATAAGCGGTTAGTTAAGATGTTGTCTGAGGGGTTTCGTATTGCTAGGCTCCCCAAATCCTGGAGACCGGCTAGGGGTCCGTCCGCCGCTGAGAAGGCATTAGGTCTGTATGCGTGTAAAGTTATGGAAACCAATGATTTCAGTGTCCCCGTGATAGCTAATATAGAGAAGTTGATCAATGAACACCCTCTTGTCGGGTACGTTGATTCAGACTTCGCTGGGGAGAAAGTCACGAGGAAATCTCGTTCCTGGTATATCTTCCTCTTCAATGGGGCACCGGTAGCTTGGTTTTCTAAACTTCAGACTATCATAGCACAGTCGACCCTCGAGTCGGAGATCGTATCGGCTAGTGAAGCGGTCAGGGAGTTACTTGCCCTGAGGCAGACTCTCCGTGATATCGGATTGCCCCCAAAAGGTTTACCCTCTTATTCGAGGATAATGAGGGAACCATCATCCTATCGGAAAGAGGATTGGGGGAGTCACGGACCAAACACATCGATGTTGTAAGATACCACTTTGAAAAATTGGTCAAAAGGGGAGTTGTAAAGTTATTCCGGGTACCAACGGAAGATAATATCGCGGATTTATTTTACCAAGATAAATTTTACGTACGAGAAATTCAATTACTTGGCAGATCAAATCTCGGTGAGGTTGGTGAAGGAATTTCTTGCAAGTTTGGGGAAGGAAATCGCGCTGTGAATATCAGATATTTTACGTATTTATAAGTGTTCATTTCATATTAAGTTCCCGTATATTGTATTTTCCGCATACTTTATATTGAGGGGGGTGATGTAGGTGAATATGGCGCCGATCTGTTGGATATTGCGTTGCTCCGGATTCTTCGTGTTCTGGGCCTTCATCGGGACTTCATCTATGCCCTTCCCCTCCCTTCTGCAATAATGATATTTCTAATTTAACCTAATTGCAATCTCGATTTGTCCGGGGGGCGGAGGAGGAAGTCAGATTTCTGGTGGCGATCCATCTCTACATCGCCTACGACGATCCGATTGCTTTCCCGACGCTAAGTACGTTCGTGTTCCCGGGCTGACGAGAAGGCCTGGAATACGAACTACACTCCGTAAAACTCATCTTCTCTATAAGTAGTAAAAAGTAGAAATGTAACTTATGCTCATATTTATATATAATAAGAGGCCACATTGGAACATTGGTTGTGGGTGGGACGAAGGGTGTTTCATCGCTCCTTGTGAGTCGACAGACCTGGGTCCCCCCCTTCAGAAAGTACAGACCCGCCAATAATTTTTTTAGTTTTTACCCCCCTTACGGGAAGCGCTTCCAAATTTTGTTTTTAATTTATGTTCATAGGTGCGATACTTATAGATTGTACATATGTATTCTCATAATAATATTACATATTTATGTTATCACTTTTTTAGAGGTCATCACTGTAACTAATATTGCACTTTCACATGATCTATATATATGTCTATTACATATTACTTTTACTCATTCGTGAGGTAGGGAGAGTAGGGAATTAATTCTTCTCGTTGGGTAGGCCCGACTATACCACAGGCCCGCTGCCTTGTATGTATTCTAATTGATGCATACTCGCTGTGGATAGAAGGGTAGCCAACCCCGACATTACTTCTCGGAGAGCGTGAGAGTAAGGGCATATGTTTTCAGTTGGTGTTTTCTCATGTTTCACAAAATAGTATTAGATGGCGTAACTTATATAGGACCGGCAGTAACTTACAATGTTATTAATTTACTTTGTTCCAGGGGGAGTGTTGGAACTATAATCTTAATTAATAGTTAAGGACCGGCCGTATCAGAGTAACGGTGTCGGTAGAGCCATTACTTACGATCCTGCCAGTCAAGTTACGTGGCGTGTTTTGTTGGCGCCTTTTCTTAATAAATTAAAGCTGTAGTACTGCTGACAGAGTGTTGTAGCTATCATAGGTCATTATATTAATAAAAGTGGTCTAACAATATAATGTTTTAATATTGAACTTAATGTGGCAAAGGATTTTATATGACATTTAGTGCAAGACGTTCAAAACTTACCTCAAATATCAACCTCAAAAATGTCATGTTCAACTTCAAGCCGGCCGCGGGCCCCAACATTTTTGAGCGTGAAGTTTCACGATTGCCTAGGAAATTCTACAGGTTTTTTGGTTGAGCTGGGGAAATAACACTGGAAAAATAGTGTCAGGGGATCCTATACACATAACTAGTTTCTGATGTGTAAGGAACACATAACTTGAATGAAGAACGTAAGAATTCAGTTCACTGAGTTTCAAGGAACATATGTATATACTTTTCATTAAAATAGCATTTGTGTAACAACACACTTGGTCTTACCCTTACGAGCTCAAGGAAAAATAGAATTTAATAATGAACACAACTGGTTCAAGGCTAACCTCCACTTCAATAATAGAAAGGGAAGTCAGAATTGAACTCAAACAACAAGCCAAAGGGAAAGCCCCGTCAAAAAAGGAGTGTCCCTATGACAGGGTCAACTGACACGATTCGTTACGTCCGTAACCTGCACAAATGCCAAAACATACCTACAAACAAAAACCCATAAGTGCAATTTCCCTTATTTTGCCATAAATTCCCAGTCACGGGGAAAACGGCTAAATTTCACGGAATTTCCGTACAAATTTTCCTTATCCTTCAAACGGCTACTACATTTGTTCCAAAAGGTTCGGGTCAACGCTATTAACGTAAGAGGTTAAATTATAAGGATGCCACAGCTTTCAACTGTGTACCTTACATCCTAACAACCTTCACCACTCCGGTAAACGGTTAAGTGTAAAATATATAGGATTTACAGGCCCTATGGGGTCCAAGCTCCGACGGGAACACCCCCCCCCCCCCTCGACACCCACCCCACGGATACCGTACTCTACTCCCCCTACGTCATCACTGTTCAACATACTATAGGTTTACGGAGAAAATTACGCTCACGGAAAATAGCCGCCAAACCATCCTCAAAGCAAAAGCAGCCATCCGTGACCGCAACTACTGGTGCCTTCGACATCGACTTTCAACAAATTTAAGCAAACCCACCCCGGCCCCACGATTTGCCCTCTAATGGGGATCAGCATCAGAAATGAGGGGAGAAACACAGCAAATCTCCCACCAATACCTAAGTCCACATACCAGCAGAGCAAATTGGGAAATACGGATTATCTTACTCAATCAACTGTCCGCCGTGGAAACACCTGCCATGCGCAGTGTCCAAACACGGAACAAAGAAGGCGCTAGTGCCAATTTTCTGTAACAAAGTAGGCACCATTGACCATTATATGACTTCCATGAGCAAACCGCACCCTTCGGAATAGTAAATACCTACAAGCCATCAACCACCGACACGCAGCCTCCAGACAAGTCCTAAAGCAACACCTAGGACTCGAACAGGACCTAGACCACACCCAACAGCCCAAGCTGTTGGTCATCGCCGAAGAAGGTAAACCCGCTTCCATCCCACCTGACATCGACATCGCCCTCGCATGGATGCCCCTCGGGGAACAAGGGAAAACGTGCCGACAAGGCCGGATACACCTAGCAGCAGCTTTAGCCAGCGAGCTGCGAGCAGACGACCTCTCCAGGACCTGGAAACCAGACATCTTACTTACACCTCACGTCACGTCCCCCAGCGTGTACCTAGTAGAAGCCACAACCCGAACAGACGAATGGCTAGTCAGAATGGACCAATCTATACACGCAAATGCATCAGGAGAGTGTATTCGACGGACCTGGAACAAAGACTGCATGAGAATCAATCCCCCGTATAATCCAGAAGATCCCAACTCCCCCCGAGAGGAAGATCCGCCTATGGAATGGCCCTTGCAACCATGGTTAGCTACCAATCCCCCCGGCTACAAACCCCGAGCCATATACGAACACATATACCTCGATCACCAACAACGAATTCAACAACTCCGTCTAGGATCGTCCGGCCTATGTATATCAAACCTGCTAATGATAGCTATGGGAGCGAGAGGATACATCCCAGCCTCGGGATACAAGGCAATCCAAGAACACTTCTCTAAAGCGCAGGGCACCGCAGTGTACCGCCCGCCGACCTTACAGAGCTCTGCCACGATCACATCCTTACGGTCTGGAAACTGATAAACGCATGCCCGAAGCCAGGGCCGCCCACTAACCCCCAACCTAGAAATCCTAACCCACCAACCCTCTACCATGACGTACCCACCCAACCAAGGGAGACCACGGGAACAACTGAGAGCCATACAATACCTAGGCCCCCCTAGCCAGCACATCACCGCCCCGCCAACTTGCGTGCATAGATTGGTCGTGCTAACCGACCCCCCTACCCCTCAGGAGATACAGCGGTCCAACAGGTGCCGCTTGAAGGCAAACTGGCAACAGCAGGAATCAACAGAGCTAGAAACCTACGAGCGCTCAACGATCCCTTAGCATAGCCAACGAGAATCCAACGACCCACGCGCAAAGCCAACAACTGCCGTTGTACCGTGACCGTGCGCATAACCAACGAGTACCCAACGAATCATGCGCAAACACAACGACTCGTTGAACCATGCGCATAGCCAACGAGTACCTAACGAATTGGATAGCTCCAAACCAACGCGTACCCAACAAAATGGCAAGCCAAGATGACTGGAGCCCGGAATCTACCCCCCCCCCCCCCCCCGATTGTTATGAAACCACCCTTTCATACAGAAGGCTGCTCACACGTCACGGTTCGGCCTGTCGTGCTCTGCCACCTGTCTTTCCCCTTTTGACGTGTCCGGTCTTCGGGTTTGGTCCTCTCTCATACTACTATTAATATTGAAAGTTTTACGCAAACACTTTTACTAGAATAATATTAATATATACGATCATATATTAATACTAGGCTTACCAATTGTAGGAATAAGTGGGAAGCGGACGGTAAGAGTAGAATGGAAGAGATATTAATATCAAGAGATATAATACAACATACAAAAGTGAAAAAGCCTACGGTGAAGCGTAAGTAGTATATATATATATATATATATATATATATAGTAAATAAATAACTTGATAAATAAAATAAAATAAAAATAAAAAATAAAAAATAAATAAATAAATAAATAAATAAATAAATAAATAAATAAATAAATAAATAAATAAATAAATAAATAAATAAATAAATAAATAAATAAATATTGTAAATAGATAAAACTTAAAATTCTGGACCACGTTTATTGAGGAAACTTGATTACAACTTCTGCCAGTGGTTTTTTTTTCACTATCATGTCACGGGCCGCACAACCTGAGCCCGCCGCTCGCTATGCCGGCCCACCCCGGCTGTATATAAATCACTTAGTTATTAATATATATTAAATAATAAACAACTATTAATATCAGAGGCTAACGACATGAAGACTGTGGATACCTAACGTAGAGAGACTTCGTAATCTCCAAGCCTCCGCCAAGGACCGGACGGTCTTCATGATAACCGACCGGCAGACAAGAACATATAGTAATGTCAAGTCGCTAATAAAACTTGAACACAAGGTTTATTACTAGGTACACTGATTCAAGTGTCAAACTCAGCCATCGAATTTAATTAAGAGTCAGCTTTCAGATTAGCTGCAGCGGCCAGATTTCAAATTAGTGGCCAGAATTCAAATTAGTTCAATTTAACTGCTATATCCGTCCGCAAAATCTGCATAATTTTTGCGAAATGTTACAATTAAATTAAACTTATTTGAGTTCTAGCCACTAATATGAAATCTGACCGCTAATCTGAAATCTGACCCTTAATTCAAAAGTTTGACACTTGAATGTACCCAGTAATACTGATTATGGAAATTTGAAGTTTCCTCGTTACTATGAAAATTCTGACATTGTCGGGAATGTCAAAAACCATGGGATGGTATGAGAAGCAAATGGTTTATACATATGGGAATTCTGTATTTTTCTATGGAATTTGGGCATGATATATTTGGGTACACATATGAAGGGAATGTGTATTTCTTGGATTGTTTGAGGGTTCTCGTGAGTAACATGACTGACCGGATCGAAGTAATGGCTCTACCGATACCGTTACTCCGATACTCCGGTCTGCTAACTATTAATAAGATTATTAGTTCCAACATATTAAACTATGGTATGATTAGGATACGTTATTATGGTTATACTTATATGCCAGACACGCAGACGTGTACGATTGGTGGCTACCGAAAAATCAAAATTGCTTTTGGCGCGATTGCATAATATTATTCTATGTACAAGATTGGAGGTCATTCCAAACTGCTCCACATATATACTGATTAGATAGCTATCAATATCAAGAGTGTTTCTGAGATGAGTTCAGTTTGGACGATATTGTCATGTCCACTTTGCTTTTTCTGCCGACTTCGTACGTTCAATTGGCGAAATCCTCCTACTTTGATCTTATCGCTCCCCATCAATCAAAGTGCTACGACAATTCTGAAACGATCGTTTGAAAGCTAAGATAAGGTCTTTCACATGCTGTGTCCAGCATTTTGGTATATATTACATATTGAGTGAGAAAAATGATTTCAAAGTTGAACGGTTTCGCCTTTGGAACGTCGTCAGCGATATTACGAGTAATAATAATAGCTAGCTGAAGAGCTGAAGTTTGAGCTTGAATACCTATGGTCAGCTACCCGGCTACGGGCATGCGACATAGAGGATGCGGTTGGCTATGCACGCGTTGGGACCGTCCCAGCACTTTGTTCCTGTACATAACACACATAACATACATAACATTAATAACATATATAACATATATAACATACATAGCAAACATACCATACATAACATACATAACATAGATAAAATACATAACATACATAACGTACATAACATACATACATAACATGGCATACCTTCAAGAACTTTGTAGTATTTACGTGTCCAGAAGTAACAGATAGGCGCCTCAGTGGCAAATCCTTCCTGTAGATAGATAAGATAGATAGATAGACAGATAGATAGTCAGATAGAAAGACAGATAGATAGACAGATAGATAGACAGATAGATAGACAGATAGATAGACAGATAGATAGACAGATAGACAGATAGACAGATAGATAGATAGATAGATAGATAGATAGATAGATAGATAGATAGATAGATAGATAGATAGATAGATAGATAGCCAACCTCAGTGGTGCAGGAGGAGCATTCTCCATCACACCGCGTGGCGGCAAAGAACCTGCGGAAAAGAATATGAGCAACGATGAGGAAATAGTGAGGCAATAGTAAGGCATTAGTGAGGCATTATTGAGTCAATAGTCAGTCAATAGGCAACAGTGAGGCGCATCACTGAGCATTAGTGAGGCAAAAGGCAATAGTGAGGCAATAGTGAGGCAATGGTGAGGCAGTTGTGAGGCAATGGTGAGGCAATATTCTCGTCACACCGCGTGGGGGAAAAGAAGCTGTGGAGAGAACATGAGTAAAAGTGAGGCAGTAGATGGGGCGATTAAGGCAATGGTCAGGCAGTAGAAAGGCAGTCGTGAGGCAGTAAGTGGGACAGAAAGGCAATAGTGAGGCAGTAGATGGGGCAGAAAGGCAATAGTGAGGCAGTGGATAATAGGGCAAGTAAGGATTTCGGTGCTTACTTTGCCAAAGGCGTCCGATTATTCGGGCAGGTGGCCCCCTGCACCACATTGGGCGTGGCCTTGCATTTGACTCCCTTCCTTGTATCTCCGTTGCAGACGCTGTCACCATCCCAGCAGTCGTTACCTTTGAGAAACTTGTAGTACCTGAGATAGATAGATAGATAGATAGATAGATAGATAGATAGATAGATAGATAGATAGATAGATAGATAGATAGATAGATGGATGGATGGATGGATGGATGGATATACATATATATATATATAAATAATATATATATATATATATATATAAAATATATATATATATATACATATATATACATATATATATACATATATATATACATATATATATACATATATATATATTATATATTATATATATACAGATAGATAGATAGATAGATAGATAGATAGATAGATAGATAGATAGATAGATAGATAGATAGATAGACAGATAGACAGATAGATAGATAGTACTTGTTGGTTCTGTAAAGGCAGGTGGGAGGCGGCGCGGTGGCCGCAGTCCAGGAAGCAAGGGTCGTGCATTGCGAGCAGTCTCCCACGCATGTGCGCGTTTCCCACCAGAACTCGACGGGTACGGGCGCGTAGAGCGGGCACATGATGGTGTTGCTGAAGGCGAAGGTCTGTGCTATGCTGCAGTCGTTGCCTGTCCAGCCTTGCTCACATCGTCCGCAGTTGCCTTGTCCGTTGCACTCAGCACGTCCTGTGTGCATACATGTACGTATTATGTGTGTTTGAGTCTATTTAGGTGTATAGGTATAATTAGGTATGTCAAGTATGTATCATGATGTTTTACGTGATGCAGTACTATTACCTCTGCAGTTCTGCGCGGGGTTGCAGAACTTCAAGTATGTATCATGATGTTTTACGTGATGCAGTACTATTACCTCTGCAGTTCTGCGCGGGGTTGCAGAACTTACTGCACTTGTTGTTCCCTGTTCAGAACATGGACCAAGTGAGGCAGTAGATGGCACAGAAAAGGAAATGGTGAGGCAGTAGATGAGAAAAGGCAGTAGTAAGGCAGTGGATGGGACAGAAAAGGCAATTGTGCGGCAGTGGATGGGACAGAAAGGCTAAAAAAAATTACCGTTTGGTGGAAAATAGCCCTCTGCACACTGGAAGCAATCCGTGCCCGTAAATTCCTGGCGACAGGTGCACCGCCCATCCGAGTTGCGGCAAGTGCCTCTCCCGTTGCATAGGATGTCGGCGTCGCAGAACTGACACTGCTCACCGTAGTAGCCCCGCTCGCATTTCACCTGCAGATGTAGATATGGATGTAGATGTAGATGTAGATATGAATATAGATATGGATATGGAAGATGTAAATATAGATATAGATGTAGATATGTGATAAAGATTAGATATAGATATAGATATAGATATAGAATATAGATACAGCTGGAGATATAGGTTTCACCTGCCCGTCGGTGACGCAGACGGTGGCCCCGTTAGCGTTCTTGCTGCATGAGCCGGCGTGGTTGCTGCAGAGAGCGGCCACGCTGCACGTCTGACACGAGTTACCTGAGAAGCCCGTCTCGCACTCGCAGAAGACAGGCCCCTATAATACACAGACACACACATGTCGATAGATAGATCGATAGGTGGATAGGTGGGTAGATAGGTAAGATAGGTAGGTAGAAAGATAGGTACCTCGTTGCGGACGAAGCACTGTCCTGCCCCGCGGCAGAAGGTCCCGCGCTCACAGCTCTCACAGCGCGGGCCGTAGAAGCCAGCGTCGCACACGAACGGGCAGTTTCCATTGTCCACAGATTGGCCCGTGGTGTCTGGCAGGTAGCGTGCATTGCGAGGCAGGTTCAGACACGGCACACACTCGCCCATTGAGCCATGATTGCAGCCCGTCAAAAACATGCCGGCCCGGCAACTGCGCGCGCACGATGCGCACCGTCCGCTCTATCACACACATAACACATATATCAGAATTACAATTTATTTTCGCTGAAATGCTGCGGAAATCACGGTCTTTTTTCTCTTCTTATTCTTCTTCTTCTTCTTCTTCTTCTTCTTCTTCTTCTTCTTCTCCTTCTCCTTCTTCTCCTTCTCCTTCTCCTTCTTCTCCTTCTCCTTCTTCTCCTTCTCCTTCTTCTCCTCCTTCTTCTCCTCCTTCTTCTCCTCCTTCTTCTCCTCCTCCTCCTCCTCTTCCTCCTCTTCTTCCTCCTCTTCCTCTTCTTCCTCTTCTTCTTCTTCTTCTTCTTCTTCCTCTTCTTCTTCTTCTTCTTCTTCTTCTTCTTCTTCTTCTTCTTCCTCCTCCTCCTCCTCTTCTTCTTCTTCTTCTTCTTCTTCTTCTTCTTCTTCTTCCTTTTTTTTTTTTTTTTTTTTTTTTTTTTTTGTTTTGTTTTTGTTTTTGTTTGTTTGTTTGTTTGTTTTTGTGTGTGTGTGCTGATTATGATAATCGTCCGCTAGTGACAAAGTACGTGTGCAATTTACTTCCTTGCATGTTTGACCTGGTAGTAAAAGTTTACGTCACAGGCCCACTGGCAGCTATTAGGCACCGTGGACCCACCGGTGGTGTAATAGCTGTTCTGTGCTGCGTTCTGACAAGGCTTGCACAAGCCTGGGTTTTCACCTCCACAGTTATCTCGCCACGAGCCTACAGGGCAGCTGGCGCACGTAACGCAGTTCTGGTCCTCTTTCCAGGAGCCCGCGCTGCAGGACCATAGACAGCTGTCAGACAAGCCGCCATCGTTAGTCCAATACGCTCCCACAGGAAGACCGCTGCAGGGAGTGCACCTTCCCGCGCCGGCGCCACCGCAGCCCACACGATACTGGCCCACCGGACAGTCTGTCTCGCACTGTAGACAGGTGCCCTGCCCAGCGTCCAAGAAGAACCTCTCGTTGCAGGCGAAAGCACAAGCGTTGCTTAGCCCTCCGTTGGACGTGTAGCGGGCTGCTGCTGGCTTGTTTGTGCAGGAAACACAGCGGCCAGCGCTTGCACCACCACAATCCTACATGCCATAACATACACATATTAAAAAATACATACCTATATGCATGCATGCATAACTTATGTACATAATTTACATACATAACTTACAGACATATACACATGCATCGATAAAGACATAAATTTGCACATAGTAATAATGTACCGCCAGGTACTCCCCAACCGCACAGGCGCTCCGATTGCAAGCTATACACTCCTGCCCGCCTTGGCTCGAGGAGAAGGAGAGGTAGAAATCATCCACACATGCCCATTCGCAATTGTCCTCAAATCCGCCGTCAGTGGTAAAGCGTGCGTGCTGCACTCGTAGAGTGCATGCTCTGCAGGAGCCACTGCCTGTGTTCTGCCCGCAGCCCACACGATACTGCCCGACCTCGCATCGTTGGCATGGCAGACATTCCTGGTTATCCCCAACGCCCACCAGGTAGTGTTGCGCAAGACATGTCCATGCGCAGCTGTCAGTCAGACCTCCTCCTGTGGTGAAGATTGAGGCAACGGGACGGCCCGTGCATGCCACACACGACCCGCGGTACTCCTGTCCGCAGTCGAAGCGATACTGGCCGACGGGGCAGTCGGTGGGGCAAGCTTGACATGTGTTGTTCACCTGGTAGAAGGCCGCCATACATGTCCAGCCGCAGTTGTCAGCAACGTTGTACGCTGAATTGGGAGGTGCGTTAGTGCAGGCCTGACACTGGCCTGCGTCGGTGGCCCCGCAGCCAGTACGGTATTGCCCACGATCGCATGAGACACAAGGCAGACACATAGGGCGAAAAGGATGGCGGTAGAGGCCCCGCAGACAGGCCCACTGGCATGAGTCCTCCAGACCTCCGTCGTTGGTCCAGAACGCGTCCTGTGGCAAATTGCTGCACTCCACACAGCTGCCTTGGCTGTCTCCACCACAGCCTGTTCTGAACTGGCCGCTAGCGCAGTCAGTTGCGCAATGCAGACACGCTCCCTTCCCCTCGCTCCAGTAAAACTCCTGATCACATTCGAATTCACAATCCCCCGTCAAGCCGCCGTGTGAGACGAAATGCGACGCGCCAGGTTTGTTGACGCAAGGCGTGCAGACGCCAGGGTTCGCGCCTTGGCAGCCGCTCAGCCATTCTCCCACCTCACACAGCTCGGGGTTGCAGGCTGTACAGGACAAGGTCTGCTGATTGACGCGGTAGAAGGGCGCCTCGCAAGTCCAGTCGCAGTTATCGCTGAAGCCGCCGTGGCTGGTGAAGACGGCATGGTCCGGCAGGCCCGTGCATCCTCTGCGGAAAAAGGCAATAGTGAGGCAACGACGGGCGAAAAGGGCAATAGTGGGGCAATAGTGAGGCAAGGAAGGGTTCGAAAAGGGAATAGTGGGGGCAATAATACCTGCAGACCCCGCCAGCGGCCCCACCGCAGCCCTCGCGCCATTGGCCCATCTGGCAGTGCTGGCAGGCCACACAGACATCACTGCTTGCAGCTTCTGCATCGAGGCTGCTGCTGCCTTGGCGGTAGTACAGCGGCAGACACTCCCAGCTGCAGTCGTCGGCCAGCCTGCATGCATGCATGTGTGTGTCTATATATGTATGAATGTATGTATGTATATGCATGTATATGCAGGCGCCGCTGGACGAGGTGGAGGCACATACAGACAGACATGTACATATTCATATACATACATACATTTACATATATACATAAAAATATATGCATACCCGCCTGGGCCGACGTAGGTAGAAAAGTCGGGCTTATTGCTGCAGGCGCGGCACAGGCCGGGACTGCTTCCTCCGCAGTCCGCCAGGTATCTGCCCACGGCACAAGTGGGCCGGCAGGGCAAGCAGTCGAGGCCGGCCGGGTCCGCGTAGGACCCAATGTTGCAGGACCACTGGCAGCTATTAGGCACCGTGGACCCACCGGTGGTGTAATAGCTGTTCTGTGCTGCGTTCTGACAAGGCTTGCACAAGCCTGGGTTTTCACCTCCACAGTTATCTCGCCACGAGCCTACAGGGCAGCTGGCGCACGTAACGCAGTTCTGGTCCTCTTTCCAGGAGCCTGCGCTGCAGGACCATAGACAGCTGTCAGACAAGCCGCCATCGTTAGTCCAATACGCTCCCACAGGAAGACCGCTGCAGGGAGTGCACCTTCCCGCGCCGGCGCCACCGCAGCCCACACGATACTGGCCCACCGGA
Organism: Paulinella micropora; assembly: GCA_019918135.1. Classification (NCBI taxonomy): domain Eukaryota; phylum Cercozoa; class Imbricatea; order Euglyphida; family Paulinellidae; genus Paulinella; species Paulinella micropora. The sequence continues at coordinate 32,369 of WBZZ01002960.1, forward strand.
CAGTCTGTCTCGCACTGTAGACAGGTGCCCTGCCCAGCGTCCAAGAAGAACCTCTCGTTGCAGGCGAAAGCACAAGCGTTGCTTAGCCCTCCGTTGGACGTGTAGCGGGCTGCTGCTGGCTTGTTTGTGCAGGAAACACAGCGGCCAGCGCTTGCACCACCACAATCCTACATGCCATAACATACACATATTAAAAAATACATACCTATATGCATGCATGCATAACTTATGTACATAATTTACATACATAACTTACAGACATATACACATGCATCGATAAAGACATAAATTTGCACATAGTAATAATGTACCGCCAGGTACTCCCCAACCGCACAGGCGCTCCGATTGCAAGCTATACACTCCTGCCCGCCTTGGCTCGAGGAGAAGGAGAGGTAGAAATCATCCACACATGCCCATTCGCAATTGTCCTCAAATCCGCCGTCAGTGGTAAAGCGTGCGTGCTGCACTCGTAGAGTGCATGCTCTGCAGGAGCCACTGCCTGTGTTCTGCCCGCAGCCCACACGATACTGCCCGACCTCGCATCGTTGGCATGGCAGACATTCCTGGTTATCCCCAACGCCCACCAGGTAGTGTTGCGCAAGACATGTCCATGCGCAGCTGTCAGTCAGACCTCCTCCTGTGGTGAAGATTGAGGCAACGGGACGGCCCGTGCATGCCACACACGACCCGCGGTACTCCTGTCCGCAGTCGAAGCGATACTGGCCGACGGGGCAGTCGGTGGGGCAAGCTTGACATGTGTTGTTCACCTGGTAGAAGGCCGCCATACATGTCCAGCCGCAGTTGTCAGCAACGTTGTGGACTGAATTGGGAGGTGCGTTAGTGCAGGCCTGACACTGGCCTGCGTCGGTGGCCCCGCAGCCAGTACGGTATTGCCCACGATCGCATGAGACACAAGGCAGACACATAGGGCGAAGAGGATCGCGGTAGAGGCCCCGCAGACAGGCCCACTGGCATGAGTCCTCCAGACCTCCGTCGTTGGTCCAGAACGCGTCCTGTGGCAAATTGCTGCACTCCACACAGCTGCCTTGGCTGTCTCCACCACAGCCTGTTCTGAACTGGCCGCTAGCGCAGTCAGTTGCGCAATGCAGACACGCTCCCTTCCCCTCGCTCCAGTAAAACTCCTGATCACATTCGAATTCACAATCCCCCGTCAAGCCGCCGTGTGAGACGAAATGCGACGCGCCAGGTTTGTTGACGCAAGGCGTGCAGACGCCAGGGTTCGCGCCTTGGCAGCCGCTCAGCCATTCTCCCACCTCACACAGCTCGGGGTTGCAGGCTGTACAGGACAAGGTCTGCTGATTGACGCGGTAGAAGGGCGCCTCGCAAGTCCAGTCGCAGTTATCGCTGAAGCCGCCGTGGCTGGTGAAGACGGCATGGTCCGGCAGGCCCGTGCATCCTCTGCGGAAAAAGGCAATAGTGAGGCAACGACGGGCGAAAAGGGCAATAGTGGGGCAATAGTGAGGCAAGGAAGGGTTCGAAAAGGGAATAGTGGGGGCAATAATACCTGCAGACCCCGCCAGCGGCCCCACCGCAGCCCTCGCGCCATTGGCCCACCTGGCAGTGCTGGCAGGCCACACAGACATCACTGCTTGCAGCTTCTGCATCGAGGCTGCTGCTGCCTTGGCGGTAGTAGAGACGCAGACACTCCCAGCTGCAGTCGTCGGCCAGCCTGCATGCATGCATGTGTGTGTCTATGTATGTATGAATGTATGTATGCATATGCATGTATATGCAGGCGCCGCTGGACGAGGTGGAGGCACATACAGACAGACATGTACATATTCATATACATACATACATTTACATATATACATAAAAATATATGCATACCCGCCTGGGCCGATGTAGGTAGAAAAGTCGGGCTTATTGCTGCAGGCGCGGCACAGGCCGGGACTGCTGCCTCCGCAGTCCGCCAGGTATCTGCCCACGGCACAAGTGGGCCGGCAGGGCAAGCAGTCGCGGCCGGTCGGGTCCGCGTAGGACCCAATAGGGCAGGACCACGTGCACGGCCCGGTCCAGCTAGCTACCTCGGGCTTGCCTTCGCTGCAGGGCTGGCAGCTCTCGCAGCCCAAGCGGAAAGACCCCGCAGGACAGGATAATTGCTCGCAAGGCTGGCAAGAGATCGCCGCTAAGCTGTAGCTGGAAGATTCTGCTTGGAAGGTATCTGGCGGGCAGGCCCAGGAGCAGTTGTCGACCCCTATGCCTGGCGAGGCAGTGGTGTAGATCGCGCCTTCAGGGGCCGTGGTGCAGGGAAAGCAGGAAACCTCCGCGCAGCCGCTTTGCCATGTCCCCACGGGGCAGGTGGTTACGCAGAACGAGGTGAACATCGCGTCAGGGCACACCTAGGTGATGTATGTACAAAAGTAAGTAAGTAAGTAAATGAGTAAGTAAGTAAGCGAGTAAGTAAGTTAAGTTAAGTTAAGTTAAGTAAGTAAGTAAGTGAGTAAGTAAGTAATAAAGTAAGTAATAAAGTAAGTGAGTGAGTGAGTAAGTAAGTAAGTAAGTAGATGAGTAAGTAAGTTAAGTAAGTAAGTTAAGTAAGTTAAGTAAGTAAGTTAAGTAAGTAAGTTAAGTAAATAAGTTAAGTCAGTAAGTTAAGTAAGTAAGTTAAGTAAGTTAAGTAAGTAAGTTAAGTAGTCACGCCGTACCGATTGTTCGAAGGTGAGGGCGATGGCCTGGTCCCACGCCACACTGCAGGGGAAGATCAATCCGTCCTGGCCGGCTGTGAGGACAGGTTGAGAAGGGGGCTGCAGCACGCGTACGAGCTGAGTTGGCAGGTAAGTTAGAGCTAGCAGGTTGCTCAAGGCAGTTTCCTATAGCACAGACAGACAGAGAGGCATACAGAGGGGCAGACAGGAGACAGACGGACAAACAGACAGACAAACAACATGACGGACAGAAAGACAGACAACAAACATGACAGATATGACAGACAGACAGACATGTCAGACAGACAGACATGACAGACAGACCTCTTGACTCGCTGTCGACGGATCCTGCTCGGAATTCACAGCTTGGCAATGGCTCAGCTGCAGCAATGTCGACTCGGGTACACTGTTGCGGTATGCATCTACGCACACTGAATCGCACCACGCAGGCACAGCGCCCCCTTCTCGCCACCCGAAACCGACCAGCTGGACGGTCGGTGAGGGTTTGGGCAAGGTTGATAGGGCCAAGGCGACATACTGAGCAGCAGCTGCCCCCAGCCCGCTGCCCGTTAGCAAGATAGACGGCTGCGGGTCAGATGGGCTGGCCTTGCCTAGCGCGAGACTCAAGTTGGCCACGAGGGGAAATACGAGCTCCTGCAGCACTCCCCACACTTCTCCACAGCCTCCTGACTGTGTTGGCTTGGCAAATTCACGGCATGGAGCAGCACTGGGGTCCAGAGTCGTCCAAGCGAAGTCCGGTTGCGAGACCACAAGCACAGCAGCTAGCTGCGGCTGCTTGGGCGGTAAAACCTCTGATTGCTGCAGCCGTCGGTAGATATGCACTGTCAGCGTGAGTTCCGGTACAGGTAGCTCCACATCTTTCACATCTTGCACATCTTTCACATCATTAAGCCGTAACGTGTGCTGGAGAGTGAGATTGTGCAGTCTGTCCCAGCGGTAGGGGTAAGAGACAGGGGGAGAGGCGCAACCGGTTAGTAGCGCTGGCTGCGCGGTCCTGCCCGCCTCCAGCAGCTGCCAAGCTTCCTTCACATCTAGCCCAGCCCCTTGCAGAGGCTCTGTGCCTTGTGACTGCACATCCCCCACCAGCAGCGCCTTGGGCTCTCTCATGGGACACGCTCCGAAATCATACAGGCACTCGGCGCTGGCGCATTGGGTTGCACACTGTTTGGGCTCAGCGGTTGAACTCAGCTGGCTAGCCTGGCTGGTGTTGTGGTGAGCAGGTGGGGAGGGGCATAGCTGCGGGTCACACGCGTGGCGACAATTGTCAGGACAGGCCGGCACGCGACAAGACGGATGGCAAGGCAGATCCAGAGCTCTAGAGCTGGTTCCCTCCAGGCCCTCGGGCATGCACGGGCAGTGCTGGTCACAGTCTGCCCCATCGCCACACGATGAGAGGAAGCAATCCAGGTCGCAGATCCCGTCGCCGATCTGGTAGTGGAAGCAAGTGTGAGTAGGGTCCGGGCAGCGGGTTGGCACATTGCAAAACCGTCCCTCGTATCCAGGGTTACACACACAGTACTCCACTGTTCCGCCCGCACAATGTCCATGCGGCCCGCAGCTGAGCGTACAGTCCGCAACCTCACATGTTGTGCCCTTCCAGCCGCTCTCACATTCGCACAATCCCGTAGCCAGGCAGCGTCCCTTACTACCCCCGCAAACAGCCTGGTTGTTTTGGCCGGAAGTGGCGCACTGCCTTTTGTCACAAGACGGGCCGCTCCAACCAGCACTGCAGCTGCAAAGCCTGTTGGAGAGGCAAACGCCGTGTCCTGAGCAGAGCAATAGTCCACTGCCGTCTGGGTTAGGCATGCCTGGGCAGCTCGCGTCGATATCGAGTGGTAATATGGGGCAACACTTGACAGCGTACAGTCCGTATGTGTCTGACGTGGCCAGTCCGACCGCTACTGAGCCAAAGGGACACTGCCTGTCCAGCGGCAGCCCAGACCCGCTAGGGGTACTAGTAGCAGGGCCTTGTCCAGGATCTCTGTTGGCGTTGCCAGAAGGAGATGGGGTAGACAAGGGAGTGAATACACCTGGAGCGAACGAGCGAGCCAATCGCACCTCTTGGCAGTTGTCATAACTCAAGAGTGCATTGTGCAACTCACAACACTGCGCGCCGGCGGCTGTAATGCGAGTCAGCACAGTGTTTTCGCTGCACTGTCTGGCCCACGGGGCTGGGTCTCGCGTCCCCTGGGGCAAGCTTGAGGTAGCGGTATGCGAGATTTTCATGTCATAACACTGGCCTAACCCAGCTGGTGCCAGGCGGGGTAAATTAGCATTCCGCTCGTTGCGGCAGCTGAGGGACCGGCCGGGGTCTGCGCGCAATGAGGCGGCGAGCAGGGTGTGTAGCTGACAGCAGTAGATTGATAAGGATAAGCCGGCCGGGCCGCCGCTTTGCCAGCGCGCGCGCGGGCCGCCTTGGACTGCTACGGCCACCTCGCCACC
>WBZZ01002960.1:45000-47500 GCA_019918135.1 Paulinella micropora
TGTTCCGGCGGTGCCAAGGCGAAGGAGGTCAGAGAATCGGTTGCGCCCTTTATAGACTGCGGGTAGTATGCAGACATAGGCGAGATAACCGGCCCCCCTGCTTGTTGCCGGGACAAGGCATGCAGCTTCAGCGCCAGGGCTAGGATAGCGAAAGTGAAGGCTTGGATGCGAAAGTGCGTCTTGGCCAGAACATGGCTCTTCGTGAAGGGCCGCCGACAACAGACATTGAGAAACTGCAGCAGTACGAAGGCCGCACCGAGCCCAAACACGGTGATGAGGAGGTAGCGTTCGTGAGACGGCTCGAGGCGCAGAAAGGCCAGACAGAGGAAAGGCAGAACCATTGCCAAGACATGCAGCATGGCATATGCCAACTGCGCACAGGGTCCTTTCACTGTATACTTGGAGCGAAATTGGCCGGGGGCATTGTACATGGATGGGGAGGGGAACAAGCCTGCGGATTGAGAGGGAGACACCTGCATGACAAAGATATAGGAAGGTTAGGGTTAGGGTTGGAGACCCTCAATAGAAGTTAGGGTTAGAATTAGAGTTAGTATAAAGGTGTTAGTGTTAGTGTTAGGGTTAGTGTTAGGGTCAGTGTTAGGGTTAGGATTTGAGACCTGCATCAGAACGGAAGGGGAAGGCAGCGCACCCAGTGCCGCCGGGTCGTTCTCTTTGTATTCCCCAAGCGCGGTCTCTCCTAAACATACATACATACATACAACATACATACATACATACATACATACATACATACATACATACATACACATGCACATGCACATACACACACATACACATACACATACACATACACATACACATACACATACATTTACACATACATTTACACATACACATACACATACACATACACATACACATACACACACCATATTGTTCCTGGCCCTCTTCTGGTGCCACTGGAGCTTCCTCGCCTGGCACCTGCACCTACATGTGTGTGAGTATATGTATACGTGCCTTCATTTCCGCTACAATTTCACGGAAATCACGGCCAAAATTTGTTGTCCTATATTTCTACGGCTACCGTAAAAATTCAGCTGACTAGTTCAAGAAAAGACCTCTCCATTCTGTTCGCGCATGCGCTGCACGGCGTGCCAGCTCGTGTCTAGGGCCATGTCCAGCGTGCGCTGCGACATGTAGTGTCCCGCGCTACCTGTGCAAGCAACAAAAACCAGCCTCTGAACCCTTCTAGCACAATTTTCAGGGCCTTGAAGCATTCTCAGCAATTCCTTTCGGCGCACTAACCTGGTTGCTGAGCCAAGCTCTGAGCTGGAGCCCTGCCGTAGGCAACGTCTGCTCCTTGACCCCCCTGTGTATGTATGTATGTATATGTATACGTACGTATTGCAGGTATATGTGTATTACTAAGAATATTTGCGACAAATTTCGACGTAAATTACGTGGTTACTTGCAAAATCTTTCACGGGAATAACGGTCAAAGTTTGCGCGCGTGATTTTATTTTTAGTGTGCATCTCTATATAGGTTGTGAAGGTGCCTCTGTCATGGCCCTCCGCACAGCCTCCCCCCCCAGGAAAGCGCGAGCGCTGTGCATGCGTTCCCGAGCTTGTCCAGGGGTGTCCAAAGGGTCGGGTGGAAAATCAGCCTGGTTGTGTTGGCGAGAGCATTCACCCTTCACCGGAGAATGCTCACCCACCTTGAGCTAAAGAAAGGAGAGAGAGAGAGGGGGGGGGGGGGGGGGGAGGAAATATATACATAAATACATACATGCATAGATACATACATACATAAATACATACATACATACATACATACATGCATACAAACATACATACCTGCTTGCCACCAGAGGGCGGCGCGATGTGCGGCGAGCTGGCTGCAGCGCCGTTTGCTTGTGTTTTCTTGGCTGGTGTGAGAGGGGCCAGCGGGACCACATCAGCAGCGCCGTGCCCATGCTTGAAATCTTTTTCTTGTTCTTGTTCTTGTTCTTGTTCAGGTACTTCTTGTTCTTCTTGCTTTCTTTCTGCTTCATGTTCTGCTACAGCCGGTTCGGGCTGTTCCACCATCTACATACACACACACGCATACATACATACATGCATGCATACATACATTCATTCATTCATTCAAACATACATACATACATACATACATACATACGTACATACATACCTGCAGCTCCACGGCCCCGCGCGCCGCCCGTTTGTAGTCGACTATATATACATATATACATACACATATATACATATGTATGTATATATATAACTAATATGTATATATGCATGTATCCATGTGTATGTATTTGCATGTATGCAGTGTGTTGGTTTGTGGTCCTTGCTCCTGTTATGAATGATATTACTACATATACATGTATGTATATATCTGCACCTTCTCCCACGTTATCCTGTGCCTCTGCGCGGTGGAGGTCCTTGGACTGGCTGTGTTGTCGACTTACGCTCTTTGTCTTGCTGGCGGAGCGGGCCCGTTTCCTGGCGGCCGGTGGCTGCTCTGGTAGCAACG
>WBZZ01002960.1:55000-69394 GCA_019918135.1 Paulinella micropora
GCTCCGATTTCACAAACTTTATCAAGTTAGTAACATGCTACAATACTATATGCATATTAGTAGTAAAATTAACTACATTAACTTAGTTATGATTGAGTCAGAACTAATCATTGAATACTAGTACTAGTAGTACTACAGTGACTATATCGGAATGACTAACGTACCGGACCGATTCGGAAACATTAATATTGTGTTAAACTTTCTTCAAGTTTTTACTTCAAGTTTACACTTCTATTTTTAGTTCCGTTACTTCATTTTTCCGTTTATTTATCAACTATCATAACTTGTAGTTAAGTTTTCAACTGCCGTTAACAGATCAATTTATTTCCCTTTAACAGCTAGCTTTTTAGAAAAGCTTGACTATTGCATTTTCCCCCATATCTGAAACTTTTATTCCTTTGACAGTTTTTTCCTGTCTCCAGTCATATTTTAATTCCTTGGACAGTGTTTTCCTGTTTCCAGTCAACACCCCAAGTAAAATGATAAAACAAGTCAGATATGTTAGTTAATTAAAGTGATAATACTTAACATATTTTCCTTTATTTTTCTCAGACAAACTTGAACAACTCCAACTTCTACACAACACGTGTAGCACTTGAATAGCTATTCGTTAGTTTTCAGAATTTGCATTGTTTCGCAAGGGACAAGTAGTCTGTCAAGCAAGTGTACTAAATAAACTGGAATCGACTATCCCAGCGTCTTTTGGCATTTTCCCTGTTCTCGGAAGTATTTTGAGATCAAATGACAGCAGTGTGTGTCTTCATTTGGATGCAGGTTGGTAATTTCCTCACAGGAGGGTAATCAAGACTTACAATTCGAATTTCCCTATTTTTTTTCGGAAGAGTCACACTTTCTGTGTGCTGTCGACAGCTCGAATTGGGGAACACCTACCTGCTTCTGGAAACACCAACAGCGAGCAAGCTCAAGGTCTGCCATTACACCCACACAGGACAGCTAGTTCACCTGTCTTTGAGTGGCCGGTCATGGTGACCGTTGTTCATGTTCACCACACGCAGAGAGGTGACTCGTACCATGTATTCAAGTCTTGTTCAAGTCTGTTCAAGTCTGTTCAAGTCCAGTGCATACATAGGACAGTCCCTCAAGCAAGCCCCATCGAGTAGCAACCAACCCTAAAGGTCTCCTTTGCAAATTCCAGACCTGTTTGCTACATCGTGAGTCTTCTACGTTCAGGTGTGACGAAATGAGCCTTCCAGCCTCATTTCCTCGCCCCAATTACGACCTGGTCAGTCAGGAAGTCTACCATCGAGAGGAATGCATCAACATCTCTCGTACGCTGCGCACCAACCTCAAGGTCCCCTTCATAGACACATACAGAAAGGCCCTCAAGGACGGCTCTGCCAAGAAGCTCTCGCCCCAGACGGACGGAATCAGCCGCGCCCACTTCATTAAGGTCGTAGTAATGACTTTAAATAAGGACCTCTGCCCCCCTCTTAGCGAAAGCAGTAAAGGACTGCCTTCTCAATCTTGAGGAGGAGCCTTTTCTCCACATGCAGCCCCTTGAGCAGATGGTGGATTATTGGTTGGACCCATCCACTTTCCACAAGTGGACCGCTTATAGGGGTGAGAGAGACCTAGCTATAAGTAGGTACAACGACCTTGCGAAAAAGGTCGGTTGGGTTCTGTCCCCGGACAACGTCCCCAGCTCCATACGCTACGTGAAGATTCCGGCACCAGCGGCCACGGCGGCTCCTACCATGGGCCCAACTCGCCCCCCGCTGGCAGGAGCAACGACTACGACTACGACTACGACTACAGCTACAGCTACGGCATCGACGATGCATCCTGCTACGGCCCCCGCCCCGGTAAGGTTCCCCCCAACTGGCTCCCAACGCTTTGGTGGCCCCATCACAGCCTTCCCAGCTCGACCCTCTCGCCCTTCAGGAAGTAGTCTGGGCCCCATAGGCGGGTCAGAGGCACAGCGTTCCCTGTTTTCCCGACCGAGACCGGCTGCTGACGGGGCATTTTCCCCACTAGCATCTGGGTATGGTTCATCCCCGACCCCGAGGTTTTCCCAACGGAGCCCAAGCCTCCCGGGATCATTCGCCTCCCCTCCGGACTCCCGGTACGAAGCGGCGCGCTTTTTGTCTCCCCATACGGAAGGGTAGTCTAGGAGGAAAAAGAGTCGAAAGGGCCTCTGTTCTCTTTCTCTCCAGAGAGAGGGGCAGAGCCAGCCGATGGCGACAGCCTCCCCCTATCCCCCCGAGTCGGGCAGTCCTCAAGCCGACCCCGTTCTGCCCCTCCACGTATTGTGACTTTCTCCACAGTTAGGCAATCGCTCCCGCCAGCTGGTGGGAGCGACGAAGATGGAGAGAACGGGACGGCGGTCGCGGAGACCGCAGCCTCCGCAGCGGTCACGCCAGAGGTAGCCGGAACGGCTCTAGCCGGCCCAGCTGCCCCGAAGATCGAAGCGGAGGACAACCCGTCTGGGAGCAGAGCGACAACTAGTGCATCCTCTAGTAGTGGCAAGCAGCCCTCGTCGAGTAGTTCCGAGCTGTCACGTACCCGGAATGGTATACGCTTTAGTGGCAGCACCGTCCTTATGATGGTTGCGCCATTTGAGTCTGTTACCGAACGGAACCAACGCCGCATGCGGGAGATCAAAAAGCGTAAGTTCGATCACGTATTGTTAGGATACACCTTGCGCCTGTTTCTTTCCTATCTTTCCCTTTTTATGACCCAGTCTGAGGCCGAGATCCTCCTCAACGCGTGGTCGGCAAGAACTTCTTCCACAGACTCCTACATGAAGTCCCTGCAGCTCTTGCCATGGATCTGGCTGGACTACCGAGTAGACTCACGATGGAAAATCGACATCGTCTACGACGTTACCAAGCATTTCGGCCCGAGTTACAGGAATGACATGAAGAGACGGTCGAAAAAGAACTTGGCCAATTATATCACTCGTTTACAGAAGCTCTTCAGGCAGCTGCAGAACGAAGGCCTGGTGGCTGAGGAATCCCATAAGTATGAGGTAGCCCGGCGATGTGTCTCCCCTATGGAGATACAGCACATAGAAGCTCTGCAGATAGAAAGGAAGAAGCGGGGCCTTGCGCCGACACGCACTTTGGAAGAGATGAGGTACCTCATCCTCAAGGCTAACCCGCGTACCTTGACGGATTGGGACCCCAAGATGATCCTGACTGCACCGGATTCCGACTACGGCCGGCGCCCTCCTCGTAAGGAGAGGGCCAAGGAGAGCACGAGGAAGCCAAGAACCAAGTGGCCCCGCGACATTCCTTCTGGTAGTCAGCTGCAGGTCGTGGCGAGGCAAGCTCCGACGTCCCATCAGCAGAACAAGCCGAAGTCTGGCCAAGGCCCGGACCAACGCAAGGGCTCTGCGCCTTCGAGTTCGTCCGGCGGGCGTACAACCAAGACTGCACGCTTTTCTGGGGCCAACACGATCAAGATCGCCAAGCCGGCCCAGTGGACGAAGGACCCCGCCAAGGAGAACCGCGTGCCGCACAACAAGAGCTCCGAGCCCTGCGCCTACTGTCAACACTTCGGCAAGGTCGACAAACCAATCATACACTCGAAGTCTGTAGGACACGCACGCGCGATCTGGAGAAGGGGCTCAACTCGCATTGGTGCCCCCCGCGGGCCGGGAAGCAACTCGCTGGCCCCGGACAGAAGGATCGACGCGGAAAAGACCGCAAGGAACGCAAGGATGCCCCTATGGCGGCGGTGATGGCGGCTCAAGCGACTGTAGACGACCCTAGCCAGGTAGGCACCCATAACATATTGGACGACGGGACTGACACGGCTCTTGAATGCCGTTATATCGCTCCCGTACGACCTCGTAAGGCAAATGTTCTCCAAGGACGGGTCCTGGCTATTGCCGGACTGGATCAGACCGCCGACAAGGCTATCCTCATCTTTGTCATAGTTGACACTGGATGTAATACCTTGGGGCTGATCCACCCACGCTTGTCCTCCAAGATGGGCCTGACTGAAATGGATTTGCCCATCCTGACAGCCCGCACGGCTCAAGGGATCATAACTATGGTCAGAGGCATACGTCTCTACATCCAAGTCCTCCCTACAAGGGGCTGGGATGAGATTTACCTCTACACCTCCCAGCATGTTCCCCCGGGAGCGGATATTCTACTTGGCACTGCCATTATCATGCAGACCAACATATCCACGGATGCCCTTTTCACCCGTATGGCAGCTGGCCAACAGTGGCCGGCCGTGCCGACACGGGCGGAGGACGAACAAATCCTCTTGGATGAGTTTGAGATCCTGACCCCGCCCCGACAGCCCAGCGAGACCGTCAATCAGGTTTTGCGAAGCAGGACAATCCTAAGAGATGGTCCCTGCCACCAGGTGATCACGCTGATGGACCTCCCCTCAGATGATAACGAGGAGGAAGCCCAAAAGCAAGACCTTAAGGAATGTCCTTTTAGTCTCCTCCCCTTTGGTGGCGATCACCACTGACGGGAGTGATGATGAAGAGGAACAGGAAGAGAAAGAAGAAAGCGAAGAGAAGACAGACGAGACGGAGGAGAAGCAGGAGGACAGTACTGACCGTACATCCCACACCGCGACAGACACGATCTCGGACCACAGCGGCCCGACTGGACCGTACACCGGTCTCGGCTTTTCCGATCACGGGTCTTCCCCCAATACGCGAGGAGGAGGATGTGACTCCTCAGGGACCACCGTCACCTAGTGAGACGGCGACGCCAGCCCAGGCTGATCTTGAAGGAGCCACCGTTTCAAGCTCAAGCTCGAGTTCTTTGAGCTCGGGGCAAGATCACCGGGCCACGCAAGCCTCACACAAGACTCCCGGAGGACCATCACCCACTCTCTCCACCGCGTCTCTTAGCGAGTGGGCGCACAAGCCCGGATCGGCCGATACGCCTAGCCGGTTAGAACCCGGGGAGTCTCCCATAGAACCTACTTTCTCACCGACAACTCCCGCTTACTCGCCCGCTTTGCCGAACGTCACGTCACCGTCTCCCCCCGACGCCAAGGCACAACCAGGTGCTAGCGTTACATCGCCCGCTTTCTCGAACGTCACGTCTCCTAGCGCACTACTTTCTCCTCCAAGACCGACTCAGTTGGAGAGGGAGCTTATAGTGATAGATGGCACGCCCCCGGCGGCGACGTCGTCGTCAGGGACACCGGCGCGTCAAACCGCTACGCCTGTACCCCTATCGCAAGCTAGCTCCTCATCGTCCTCTTTGCCACGATCACTTCCACCCTTAGCCCAGCAATCCCCTATACCAGGATTGCCACAATTTTGGACACAGGGATCACAGCGATCATTGGGGTTTTCTCTCATGTCCTGCCGCTATGGATCAATCTCCCCTAACGCAGCTCGAACCTTCCCACAAGGAGATCCGAACTTGACTAACCTTCAGCTCATAGCGGTCCGAGGCCGCGCTATAACTGATACTGGCATGAGACAACTCGACCAGGGAAGACCTACAACTCCACGGAGAGCGGGTCTATCAAACCCGGGTCGAAAAAACATCATGCACCCAGTAGGACCACGCATGGTTACCCGCACACACGTCGGGTTCGAGAGAGATATGCACCGTGAAGGCAAGGCATACCAGCTGTCCCGCAAATAGGAGGTGCGGTTTTGAAGGACGTTTATAATGACAGGAAGTCACTGTTCATTATTCAAAACCCGATTGTCCGCTTCCGCCCCGTCCAATTCGGTCAGCACATTAAATGCAACCATCGTTGCTACTATTACATGCCTTACCTCATCCGGGTCCATGAGATCTACGAGGACCCTTCTTTTGACGATCCAGGCAATATCACGAGAGTGCGACACCGACTCGAGATCCGCGAGGACGGTGGGTTTGAAATCCCGCTTCATGGCGGCCACATACATCTAGATCGGTGCTTTTCACAGCTCCGCCAATTGACAAGATATGAGGACATGCACCAACATAGTTACGTAGCCACACGCTTATACTCGAGTCAGCTGATTAGATCAGTAGCATACGTAGCCCCTAGAGTCCAACAGGCTAAGGCGTGGGCTCGGATTTCCCTACGTCAGTTGCCGGAAATCATGGCACAAGTAAACCAAAGAGACCGTATATTCCTCGACAACAAGGGATATATCGCGCCTTATATTGGTCCAGGCTACATCGACTGTCAAGTCGTTCATGCCTTGTAGGTGTCACTATGAAAACCATGAACGCCTGCCATCGGGAGCGTGACCCGGGCCTTTCCCAGCCTGAGGATGTCCTCCTGTCAGAATGCATCGTTTTTGTTCCTTGCTTGCAAGGACCAGCCCCTATACAAACCAACCCCCAAGGATGATTGAGTGTGCATCGAAAAACGCACCGAAGTGGATGCGCATCACGATCGCTTCGTCAAAAACCCTGCGGTAACTAACCGCTGCAACATCCAGTTCGTCGAAACGAACCGTACCCCGAAGCATATCAGTAATTTGCTGAACGGTCTCCCTCTCAAGTTGGTATTGCCGGCCTTGGTTATGAATCGGACCCCACTGACGATGTTTCACCATCCGCCGGTTTGGGGACGATCCAGAGTTCAATTGGCCTCAATTCTGGCTTTTGGGTTGGACCAGGAAGACCCGATATCCGATACCCTGCTTTTCGGGCACTACATATCATACTCGCACGAACGGCCGTATGGTTTCATGGGCCACCTATCAGGACTCTACCCGGGATGGGGGACAGAGTGTGTCTCAGCAGATTATGAACCACGTAGTCCCATTTCCATGGTCCCACACTGTATCGGTGGACCCGGTACGATCAAGGGGGAGCATAGGACGGCATGATGAAGACTATCTCGGCTGCCCTATTTTCGTACGATACCAATTTGCCTTTGAGCACTTATGGCAGTGGTTTGCATGTCTCTACTATCTTTTTCGATTGCCATCGAATTCTGCCATAGGATACTGTACACACCCATATGATATCAAGCGATCTATCGGATTTTCGCGCCCGACTTTCTCCTTTTTCGCGGATCTGCCGGCGAACTATTTCGCAAACATGGACATGACAATTTGTTCTACGGACAAACATCATCCCATCCTCCCGACAGACCAGTGGGATGTAAGTCTCAATCCAGGCATGCTCGCGCGCCTCTTCACTGATAGCCCGGACAGAGAAATATTAGAGCAAAAGCTGAACCTGTTAAATCAACCTTCCTTATTTATGGAAGCGCGATGGACCAGGGGTATAGACACTTTAGCCCCAGTACAGGACTATCTTTTTCAGAACCTGCCCCCTTCGGCACACGACCAGAAATGGTACTGTACAACCATAGCGAATGTCCCCCTTTTCATACAGGTGCAGACAGAGGTGCGGGCACTGCAGCATATGCTCAACACGCCGGCTTACGAGGAAACCCAGGTCGTAGTGCACCCAAGCACGTAGTCACCTTGTCTTGCAGACATCTTGAATCCGTATTCGAGGGCACTGCGGGCCAAGGGCTACCCCTATGGTGTCCCATCCATACAGGACGAGATGGATATCAAGGAAACGATACCAAACATCGTGCGCCTCGATCTCGCCTCGACCTACCTTGGCACTCGGGTAGGCCTCCGGGATTCACGTGATATAGCGGCCTATCTAAACCTTCCGCCAGTCCCCGTTGTTCTTGGTTGGGAGTCAGTCTCTTCCTGGAACACACATTGCAGTCTTGAGTTTGCCATGCACCACAACGTCATCCTTCCCCAGGACGCGGAGATGTTTTCCACGAACGAGCAACTTCCCCCCGCTCCGGTGACTGGAAGGCCGGAGACGACCTATCCAGTCATCACGCTCTCCAAGAATTCGGGCTTACGATGGAAACTCAGAGCTCGGCAGGATCCCACCCCCTCGCCCTTTTCACCGGCTGCCCCTACATCATTATCGCAAGCACCATCGACATACTTGCCACCATCACCACCAACGACATACTTTTCATCATCGTCATCATCGTCATCATCGTCAGCATCGTCTTCAGCACCCTCACAAGGTCCTCACACACTTCCTTCCGCGGTGTCAGCCGTGGAAGGAGCGCATGCTATACGGTTTACAATCACAGGTCCAAGATCTCTTCGGCCGACGCGACGCCTCTGGGGATTTCAGATCCCTTCACGCGCCACCCGGAAGCAGCTGGAGGAAGGGTCTCCGTCTGACCGCATCTCTTTTTCTCCGCGCATTTCATCCCGCTCGAATCTCATCCGCTGATTCGAGATCACAGCGGCGATTGGAATATAGTAGAGCGCGAGATGAGGAAGAGGAAGAGCTAGAGGAATACGAACGTCAAGGACGTAGTGGCAAGGATGAAAGAAAAGACTCTCCGCCCGCCGACGAAGACGCGGATACTGGCAGAGGTCGTTCCAGCAAGACGATACGCCGGAAATTCAAGAAGCCCAAGACCAGCTGCCAGCCCGACCGACGACGACGACGTAGTCACGACGACGACAAAGACGGCTCCTCGTCCTCCTCTTCCTCATCTTCGTCTTCTTCATCTTCATCCTCCAGCTCTGCTCCAGCCCCGAGCGCAACATCGGGTAGCCGGACGACAGATAAGCAGGAGAAGACGGAGGACAAGAATAAGAACAAGGAGCGGAGTAAACGAGGCAGCCGCGGCGAAGCCCATAAGGTACGCACATGGCACTATCATGAAATAGCCTATGACTACCAAGGTAGATGTTACCTTCGGACTGTGTCACAAGGTGAACGCAAGCCCATACGCTCTGAACACCGAGCACAACAGCAGCGTATGCGACAGGCTATGATCCATGGCTGGAAAAACCCGGTCCAGAGATGGACCACGGGTATTCCGGCTCGGAGAAATGCACCCCGAAGCACACTGCCAAGGCGAGGTCCGAGACGCGCGCGGAGCGAGCCTAGCCTGCCCCGACCGGCTTACAGCCGACCCCAGAACTTAGTTCTGGAAACGCGCAGCAATGTGTATGCACCATGCGCAACCCATCTCCGGCAACAACACACGCAACGTGTACCATCCCACTCGATGCTTATGCTTCGAACATTGGCTGGATCACAATGTCAATCGCCCTCTTCTCCGGACAGCTGCGCTTCCGACCACACTCCCCTCAACATGAGCCGGAGATGTGCAGGACGCAGTGACAACCCACGGACCCGTATCCAAATCCTATCAAACCCCATATTGTGGCCCAGCTAATGTTACCGCATGACAGGGAACATCCCCCGATTAGCGGTCTAGACTGGCTCTCTATGAACATGACTTCTGACCCAGGTATTTTACTCGTCACACCAGATGACATCACAGGCCTATTCCTAGACCCCGTTTTGATGCTTTCAGAGCGACTATGCCGACAATACCTAGACGAAAAGAAGGAAAAGAAGGCCGAACCACCTAAACCCAAGTTCGGCCCGGATACTATTAGCTCCAACCTCACTCCCCCTCAGAAGAAAAGAGCGAAAGATTTTCTAGAGCGTTACAGCGTATTTGGGTTCCCTGCCCTAGATGGACGCCTGCTGTCAGAGAGTTCCTGACCATTGGGCAGACGATATGCTTGCTACTGGCCGCTATAGTTTTGCCTCTCCTAATTGTGAGTGGGCTACTAGACCGTGCCCTGTAGGCAAGTTCAACTCCCTCTTGCAAAATCATTTCAAAGGCATCCGCATGGTATTCGACTACCGCGCGGTTAACGACCGGCTCATCCTTCCGGTCCCCGGCCTTCCTAACCCCGATCATCACCGTGAGCTCTTCGCGGGATAGTATTACAACTATCTCTCCGCGTTGGACATGGTTGATGGTTTTTCGCTCCTGAAGATCGACCCTACAGACGGTAGCCGCGACATCCTCGCCGTATGGACTCCTCGTGGACTTCTAGTCCCCAACTATATGACGCAGGGTATCCACCGCGCCCCTGGTGATTTCCAACGCGCAGTCGACAAGTCTTTTGGCCATCTCCCTAGTTGGGGTCAGACGGCTGCAGCAGACATCGACGACGTACATTTGGCTCACGACGACTTCGACGTCCATATGAACCAACTGGAGAAGCTCATGGAGGCTGCGGAGGCAGCCGGCTGTTACTTCGCCGCGGACAAGCTACGCATCGGCTACAACTCTCTTCCCGTGCTTGGCAAAGTCTGCAGCAAGAAAGGTGTCACCGCCGACACAAGCAAGATCGATGCAATCCTGAAGATATCTGAACCGCAGAACATCACCGAGGTCCGTTCAATACTCGGTATGACCAACTTTATTCAGGCGCATATTCCTAACTACTCTCGCTTGGTGGCGCCACTCTCCGATCTACTCAAGTCTACGAACGCCCGACCTACGGGACCCAACTTTTTCCGTGAAAAAGAGAAGAAATGCTTCGCAAAGCTCAAGCGTGTCCTGACAACGCTACCGATCCTCGCCAAGTACAACAAGACGCAGCAGCTCTACCTTCGAAAAGACGCAAGCATCGTTGGCATCGGTGGAGCTCTACATTTGGGCCCTGAGAAGTCTGCGCCTGTCATCTCTTATTTCTCGCTTAAATTCACGGATACTCAATCTCGGTGGGTCACGTATGTTCGGGAAGCTTACGGTATAATTTACGGAGTTCAGCAATCCCGTTACTATATTGACGCTAGTGATCATCCGCTGACTATAGTCACGGATCATCGCCCGCTCATATGGCTATACCACGCCAGAAGCCCGATGGTTGTCGGATGGGTCCTAGACGACCTTCAAACTATCCGCTTCAAGGTGGAATACATTCAGGGTAAACAGAATCTCCTTCGGTGCCCTCTCTCGTGTTCCTTGTATATCGCCCGGCCAACCCACTCTCCTCGGGGAAGTCGAAGCGACGAATCAGCTACTGGACACCATCCCGGCAACTATGTTACAGTCCAGTGGACGCTCCTTTTGGCTCGCGATTGACGGTAGTCAACCGCAATTAGACGCGCGCTTTAAGAAGCACGACTGTCGGATTTTGCGCGGTGCACCAACGATCAAGACCTTACAGGCCCCATGGGACTACGCCATAGTCATCCCGACCGCGGAGCGTGCTCCGGAAGTAGCCCGTCAACTTTTTGCTCTCAACAAGCCTTTTGCTGTACTTGTTCCTCAAGACATGGTACACCTCATACCCGACGGTGAGACCATCTCTCGTGAGACAGTATTAGCATGTC
Organism: Paulinella micropora; assembly: GCA_019918135.1. Taxonomy (NCBI): domain Eukaryota; phylum Cercozoa; class Imbricatea; order Euglyphida; family Paulinellidae; genus Paulinella; species Paulinella micropora. Next base: position 66,106 of record WBZZ01002960.1, read on the forward strand.
ACAAGATCGTCTTCCTTGAGGACAGCCTTGTGTGGCTTGTTCATAACTTTGGATTGGATCGCCATGCTGTTCTTAATATATATGCTACATCACATGCCCCGCGCGTCACGCGCGCAGATATCCAGTCAGCGCAGAAAGAAGACCCCTTTTACAACCGCTTTGGGACGGATCTACATCTATCGGCCAGGGTAATACTCTTCTCTTTTTCAAGGGAGGGCTAGCGGTACATATCATGCCCGACCGCTCCCGCGGTATATATGTTCCCAAGGCCCTCATACGCAAGCTTGTCTCCCATGCACACTTGATCCAGAATCACGCAAAGGTCCCCACCCTTGCCCCATACATCCATCAGCGATACATATGGTTCGGACCCGATGGGAAAGACAAGATGCACGCCGACATTGCGGCTATCCTCAAAGATTGCCACTTTTGTCAACTATCACACGCCCGCCTCACACTTAATCATGGCTGCTATAACTCGTTAGTCTGGAGCCATCCAGGTCAAGCTATAGGCATAGATCATGTTCATGTAGGCATCGAAGGCGTACTCGAACAGTACGTGTTAACTATAGTCGATCTATTCGCAGGTTACTTGCTGTTTATTCCAGTCCTTTCCACCACTGCTGAAGAAACCGTTGAGACCATCCTCGCCCGATGGGTTTGCCTTTTTGGTTTTCCTGAGGCCATCCTGTCTGACGATCATGGATCTTTCCGTGGCAATCTTGCCAAGGCTTTCTGCAGCATGGCTGGAATCGAATGGCTCACCACCGCGCCATACTCTCACCATCAGTTAGGCATGGTAGAACGCAGGCATCAAAGCCTCCTCCACGCTATCCAGGCACTCGCAGACAAAGACAAGAAGACTTGGCCCAAGGCCATGCCAGCTCTGTCGTTCTCGCAGAACACTTACGTCTCTACCGCCACCGGCGTATCCGCTTTTGAAGATATGATGGCTCGCCAGCCACGTACATCTATCGATATCTTCGATTCTCCCGACGTCATCGCTATCAACCGCCGCAATGACTAAGTCTGGCTCGACGACCGTCCAGACATCGGACCAACTCGACACTCTCCGCTTAGCCCGGATTGCTGCCACGGCGTATGTCAAGGAATACGCCTCCTTCACGCGCAAGGCTGCCAACGAACAGAAGAACAAGCAGTGGCGACGCAAGCTACCTGATTGGAAGGTAGGTGACCGTGTCACCATCTATCGCCCGAAACAATCAACCAAAGGTATTCCCGCCTCCTCTGTCCTTCAACACGACGGCCCGTACATCATATTGGACAAGCCGTCCAATAACACCTTTCGCCTCCGGCACGAGCACACCAACAAGGTCCTCCGCAAAATTTACATTGCACACATCAGCCCCTACACGGCCTCAACCGATCTGGCTCAGGCCATCGACCCGGTCCAGGATCAGGCGCACGATGACGACCAGAAGGACTATGTTGTTGGTGAGGTGATAGCCTTCATCGACGATGGCTTGCTCAAGTTAGGGATGATCATGGATGAAGATCCCACGGACGATCGCGACGACTTCCGCGTCCATCAACTCGGCATCACTTCGCTATCTAATATGCAGTACCGCCCAGTTTACGTGGAGCCGGTTGCCCATCCGGACGGCACAACAACGGAGGGACCGACGCATCTCCAATGGACGAAGCTCTCAACTCCTGGAAGATGACACTCGACAGCGAGAATGATCAGGTCGTGCATCGGGATATCCAGTTCAAGCCAAGCTCCAACTACAAAGCTAAAGGCTATATCATTCCCGAACAGCTCAAACGTTTACATAAGCCTTACAACGGTAAGAAGTACGATTTTCATGTTTTCAAACTGAGATCGAAGTAGAGTCTCAAGTGGTTTTTGCTTTTAGACTCCCGACGGACTCTATCTCCTTTCCCACTTCATATACCACCCACCAAGTTAGTGTTTTCTACAGGCATGTACGATAGTCATATTCACATATTTTGATAGGCAACTGCTATTTCGAATAGGCTAAGGCAGGTCACACAATACTATTTACCGCTTTGAACACGTAATGATAATGTTGGCCTTATGCTCCGTCATGATGTATGATTGGGTACACTATATCCGTCCTGCCTCTGCATGTTGATACTACCTTGATCAATGCGTTGACACATATACGCACGCACATATCGTGCATTGATCTACATCTGCAATCTCTTTGATTCATTTTCTTTTTATACTTATTTACACATCATTCGGTCAATCATCTGTTACGATTCGTTTCGATCGCAACTCCAACCTACCGTTATGGTCTGGGGAGTTATCGGAATGACTACCGTACCGGACCGATTCGGAAACATTAATATTGTGTTAAACTTTCTTCAAGTTTTTACTTCAAGTTTACGCTTCTATTTTTAGTTCCGTTACTTCATTTTTCCGTTTATTTATCAACTGTCATAACTTGTAGTTGTTACGTTTTCAACTGCCGTTAACAGATCAATTTATTTCCCTTTAACAGCTAGCTTTTTAGGAAAGCTTGACTATTGCCTTTTTCCCCCATATCTGAAACTTTTATTCCTTTGACAGCTTTTTCCGGTCTCCAGTCATACTTTATTTCCTTGGACCGTGTTTTCCGGTTTCCAGTCAACACCCCAAGTAAAATGGTAAAACAAGTCAGATAGGTTAGTTAAAGTGGTAATACTTAACATATTTCCTTTATTTTTCTCAGACCAACTTGAACAACTCCAACCATATGTAAGTTCTCCTATGGGCGAGTGGTCGTTAGCATAATAAACATATATCCGTTAAACTTTATCATATGAAAATTGTACATTTCAAAACTATAAGTAAAAACATTTAATTTAATGAAAGAATCATTGAAAAATAGTACAAACTGACTGCAAACCAATCGATTTCCCGTCGCCCACCGCTTTTTCCCAACTAATTTGCACACCCCCCACCGGAAAAACTGGCCACCTTGCCACTTCAAAAAATGGTGCTTGTGATGACCAAAAATCAGAGTCAGTTTCATATGTTCCCTGTATGCTCTTCAATAAATTTTTATATAATATCTTTCTATCTATGCTTATAATTAAATGTACAAAGTTTTTTACAAAAAGGTAACCTTAAGCCTGCAAACAAGCCGGCCAAAATCAGCAAAAATAGGGCATAAGGCCCTCACTCAGAAATTTCTTTATTTAAATACAAGGCCGGCATAAGTACAGAAAGTGAAGGAAATCAAAGAGACTATTTAATAAAAGCATTTTGTACAGAAACTGCAGAAAAAAATTGAAAATCTCTAAAGATTTCACCCAGATT
>WBZZ01002961.1:12500-17500 GCA_019918135.1 Paulinella micropora
AGTAAGAGAGAGAGAGAGAGAGAGAGAGAGAGAGAGAGAGAGAGAGAGAGAGAGAGAGAGAGAGAGAGAAGAGAGAGACAAGTGCGCATATCGAAGATGAGGTAGAGTGAGTGAGAGAGAGAGAGAGAGAAAGAGAGAGAGAGAGAGAGAGTGAGTGTGTGTGTGTGTGTGAGAGAGAGAGAGAGAGAGAGAGAGAGAGAAAGAGAGAGAGAGAGAGAGAGAGAGAGAGAGAGAGAGAGAGAGAGAGAGAAGAGAGAGACCAAAGCGCATATCGAAGATGAGGTAGAGAGAGAGAGGAGAGAGAGAGAGAGAGAGAGAGAGAGAGAGAGAGAGAGAGAGAGAGCGAGAGAGGAGAAAGAGAGAGACCAGTGCACATATCGAAGATCAGGTAGAGTGATTGCGTGTCGTGGAAGCTGTATTTCAGATTTAATACGAACGGCGAACTCATCTTCGACAAGACCTTCATAAAACAAAAATATATATATAAATAAATAAATTAAAAAAAAAATATATATATATATATATATATATATCATGACATTAACACGAACGGCGAACTCATCTTGGACAAGACCTTCATTATATATATATATATATATATATATATATATACATATATATGTAGATATACATATATATAAATAAATAAATGAAAAAAAATAAAAAATTCTATCATGACACATCTGGCATGATATGCTTATGCATTTATATTGGAAACTGTATTTTAGATTCAGACAGGAAGGGTAAAGTCATTTTTTTGAAAAAACCTACATGACAGAATATATTTTTAATATCATATTACATATATGGCATGATATGTTTATGCATTTATAATGGAAGCTGTATTTCAAATTCAGACAGGAAGGGTAAAGTCATTTTTTTGAAAAAAACCTACATGACAGAATATATTTTATATCATATATTACATATATGGCATGATATGTTTATGCATTTATATTGGAAACTGTATTTCAACTTCAGACAGGAAGGGTAAAGTCATTTTTTGAAAAAACCTACATGACATAATATATTTTATATCAGATTACATATATGGCATGATATGTTTATGCATTTATATTGGAAACTGCATTTTAGATTCAGACAGGAAGGGTAAAGTCATTTTTGTAAAAAACCTACATGACAGAATATAATTTATATCATATTACATATATGGCATGATATGTTTATGCATTTATATTGGAAACTGCATTTCAGATCCAGACAGGAAGGGTAAAGTCATTTTTGGAAAAAACCTACATGACAGATTATATTTTATATCATTACATATAACACAGATGCTTCCTTCTGATTTATTTACTAGTCGGATTTGCTCTGGGCTGTTTTGAGTCGAAGAAAAACGGTATGCTTGATTTTTCTGATGAGAGAGAGAGAGAGAGAGAGAGAGAGAGAGAGAGAGAGCGAGAGAGAGCGAGAGAGAAAGAGTATATACCTTCTTTTCTACGATGACCATCCACTCGGACCGGTTCAGTGAGAGAGAGAGAGAGAGAGAGAGAGAGAGAGAGAGAGAGAGAGAGAGAGAGAGAGAGAGAGAGAGAGAGAGAGAGAGAGAGAGAGAAAGAAAGAGAGAGAGAGAGAGAGAGAGAGAGAGAGAGAGAGAGAGAAAGAGAGAGAGAGAGAGAGAGAGAGAGAGAGAGAGAGAGTATATACCTTCTTTTCTACGATGACCATCCACTCGGACCGGTTCAGTTTAACTTGCTTTTTCCCCATCTAATACACACGTATATGTATCTCTGTAATATATATATAAATATATATATATATATTCAGTTTAACTTGTTTTTTCCCCATCTAACACACGCATATACTTGTATATGTATCTCTGTAATATATATATTTGTATATTTATATATATATATATATATAGATATATATTCAGTTTAACTTGCTTTTTCCCCATCTAATACACACACATATGCTTATATGTATCTCTGTAATATATGTATATATTTATATATGTATATATATATATATATATATATGTATCCGGTTCAGTTTAAGTTGTTTCTTCCCCATCTAACACACACACATATGCTTATATATGTATCTCTGTAATATATATATATATATATATATATATATATATATATATTCAGTTTAACTTGCTTTTTACCCATCCAACACACATATATACTTATATATGTATCTCTGTAATATATATATGTATATAATATATATATATATATATATATATGTATCCGGTTCAGGTTAACTTGCTTTTTACCCATCTACCACACACACACATATACTTACATATGTATCTCTGTAATATATATATATATATATATAAATATATATATATATATATATATATATATTCAGTTTAACTTGCTTTTCCCCCATCTACCAGACACATATATACTTATATATGTAACTCTGCAATATATATATATATATATATATATATATATTCAGTTTAACTTGCTTTTCCCCCATCTCACACACACACATATATACTTATATGTATCTGTGTAATATATATATATATATATATATATATATATATATATTCAGTTTAACTTGCTTTTCCCCCATCTAACACACGCATATACTTATATATGTATCTCTGTAATGTATATATATATATATATATATATATATATATATATAACTTACTAAAAATATGATATCAACATAAATGTAAACATAAATATAAACATATATATAAACATAAAAATATATGCATATATATATATACATACATAGATATAAACATAGATATATATACATAGATATAAACGTAAATATATACATAGATATAAACATAAATATCAGCATCAATATATACGTAGATCTAAACATTTACATATACATAAATATAAACATAAGTATAAACATAATTAGAATACTATATATATAAATATACAGTAATAACTGTGGCCTCATCCACGGAGTCTATGTTATGTATGTTATGTATGTATGTATGTATGTATGTATATATGTATGTATGTAAGTATGTATATAATTAGAATACTAGATATACTGTTACAACTGTGGCCTCCTCTATGGAGTCTATGTTATGTATGTTATGTATGTATTTATGTATGCATGTATGTATGTATTTAAGTATGTATGTAATTAGAATACTATATATACTGTTATAACTGTGGCCTCCTTTATGGAGTCTATGTTATGTATGTTATGTATGTTATGCATGTTATGTATGTTATGTATGTATGTATGTATATATCTATGTATGTATGTATGTATGTATGTATGTATGTATGTATGTATGTAAGTATGTAAGTATGTATGTAATTAGAATACTATATACACTGTAATAACTGTGGCCTCCTCTATGGAGTCTATGTTATGTATGTATGTATGTATGTATGTATGTATGTGTGTATGTATGTAAGTATGTATGTAATTAGAAAACTATATATACTGTTATAACTGTGGCCTCCTCTATGGAGTCTATGTTATGTATGTTATGTATGTTATGTATGTATGTTATGTATGTATGTATGTATGTATGTGTGTGTGTATGTATGTATGTAGGTATGTAATTAGAATACTATATATACTGTTATAACTGTGGCCTCCTCTATGGAGTCTTTGTCATGTTTGTTATGTATGTATGTATGTATGCATGCATGCATCTATGCATGCATGTATGCATGTATGTATGCATGTGTGTAATGTATGTAATGTATGTATGTATGTATGTCATGTATGTCATGTATGTAATGTATGTATGTGTGAATCAATCATATACATTTAATATATGTAAGACATGTCATACCATGTATACCTTTATCGGGTCACCTCCACAAAATGCGGTCAGGTTACCGATAAAAAACTACATATGCGGCGTTTGCGCGAAATTTGACGTGTTTTGCGGGCTCCGCCGGCCCGGCCCGGCCCCGGCTCCCCCCGCAAAACACGTCAAAATTTGTGGCTAGCCGCATAATGTACTACTACGTTAGTTACTTCGTAACGCTAATGGTGTGTGGGTGGATTATATGTACAATCGATAGATAGATAGATAGATCGATAGATAGATAGATGAGATGTCGCAAAGGAATGTAGTCCTTGCAAAGGAACGCAGTTTCACATCAAACAATAATTTGTGTACTGTGCATGTGTCCGGGATGGGAATCACGGGTAGACTGTGTTCTGGAAAAAGAAGAGGAGGAAGGACGTGGAAAAAAAAGGCAATCTAGGAATGGAGAGTGGGAGGATAAGGAAGAAGAGAAAGAAAAGGAAGCCGTTAGTCCAAGTGTTTTGAGCACCGTAAGCTTGAGATAGATAGATATAGATAGATAGATAGATAGATAGATAGGTAGATAGCTAGCTAGACAAACATTAAATTCTGTGTATACTATGTAGAAGTAGACAGACAGATAGATAGATAGATAGATAGATAGATAGATAGATAGATAGATAGATAGATAGATAGGTAGATAGAAATAGAATACCTCTTTCATCGCGTAGATGGCGTGAGTGTCAATCTTCTGTACAGCAGAGACAGCTCCAAACGCCCCTCTCCCCAACACCCGAAAAATCCTGTAAAGTAGATTTAAAAAAAGTAGTATATTATGCGGCTAGCCACAAATTTCGACGTGTTTTGCGGGCGAGCCGGGCCGGGCCGGCGAGATCGCATAGATAGATAGATAGATAGATAGATAGATAGATAGATAGATAGATAGATAGATAGATAGATAGATAGATAGATAGATAGATAGGTAGGTATGTAGATAGATGAGATATCGACTGTCAGAAAAAAGGAGCTTCTGATTTCGTCAACCAAGGAAGTCTGTGGGTAAAGTATTAACCCGATGCCCAGCTAAGCCGTGATGTTTGCACGGAAGGGACTGATACAGGCGATACCAAAATCTCCCTAGTACCAGGCGGGGCCAGGGCTCGTTCCATAAGCGCCCCTTGCAGAACGAGCTCCCACCTCCATTACAGAGGACCAAGTAAGCAGATGGAGTTTCGAGACTGTTCGACAGTCTAGTATAAACCGACAGAGCACTGTG
>WBZZ01002961.1:40000-42500 GCA_019918135.1 Paulinella micropora
AGAGAGAGATGACGTAGCCGTGCCAAGAGAAGAAGAAGAGGAAGAGGAGGAAGAGGAGGAGGAGGATGCCAGCGAGGCAGCGGCGATGAAAGGGGAGGCAGAGTGGGAAGGGGAAGGCCCGGCTGGATTGGCTGGTAGCTGGTCCCCCACGTAAGTTGACAAGATGTTCTTGGCTATCTTCAGACGATCTACCCGCAGGCTGAGAGAATAGGTAAGGGAGGTAGGTAGGTAGGTAGGTAGGTAGGTAGGTAGGTAGGTAAGTACGGCTGAGAGATAGGTAGGTAAGTAGGAAGGTAGGTAGGTAGGTAGGTAGGTAAGTACACGACTACCCGCAGGCTGAGAGATAGGTAGGTAAGTAGGAAGGTAGGTAGGTAGGTAGGTAGGTAGAAAGATAGATAGATAGATAGATAGATAGATAGATAGATAGATAGATAGATAGATAGATAGATAGATAGATCGATAGATCGATAGATAGATCGATAGATCGATAGATCGATAGATCGATAGATCGATAGATCGATCGATAGAGAGATAGAGAGATAGATAGATAGATAGATAGAGAGAGAGATAGAGAAATAGATAGATAGATAGATAGATAGATAGATAGATAGATAGATAGATAGATAGATAGATAGATAGATAGATAGGTAGATGAATATATATATATATATATATACAGATGGATAGATAGATGGATAGATAGATAATTCGATAGGTAGATAGCAAGATATATAGAAAGATAGATAGATAGATAGATATATAGATAGATAGATAGATAGATAGATAGATAGATAGATAGATAGATAGATAGATAGATAGATAGATAGATAGATAAATAGATAGATAGATGAGATATCGACTAATGTCAGAAAAAAGGAGCTTCTGATTTCGTCAACCAAGGAAGTCTGTGGGTAAAGTATTAACCCGATGCCCAGCTAAGCCGTGATGTTTGCACGGAAGGGACTGATACAGGCGATACCAAAGCTCCCTAGTACCAGGCGGGGCCAGGGCAGATAGATAGATAGATAGATAGATAGATAGATAGATAGATAGATAGATAGATAGATAGAAAGATAGGTAGGTGTATATATATAAATATATATATATATAGAGAGAGAGAGAGAGAGAGAGATAGATAGATAGATAGATAGAGAGAGAGAGGGAGAGAGAGAGAGAGAGTGATAGAGAAATAGATAGATTGAGAGATAGAGAGATAGATAGATAGATAGATAGATAGATAGATAGATAGATAGATAGATGAAATATCGACTAATGTCAGAAAAAAGGAGCTTCTGATTTCGTCAACCAGGAAGTCTGTGGGTAAAGTATTAACCCGATGCCCAGCTAAGCCGTGATGTTTGCACGGAAGGGACTGATACAGGCGATACCAAAATCTCCCTAGTACCAGGCGGGGCCAGGGCTCGTTCCATAAGCGCCCCTTGCAGAACGAGCTCCCACCTCCATTACAGAGGGCCCAGTAAGCAGATGGAGTTTCGAGACTGTTCGACAGTCTAGTATAAACCGACAGAGCACTGTGGGTTTTATTCCGGGCTCAACAAGCGAGAAAGGGCACCCTGAGGGAACAGGATTGTGCTTCCCGTCGCTATTTCGGCATATGACTTATAGGCGTATGGCTAGGCACACATAAGGCACCCCACCACGGGCCCAGCACACCCACACCATCCCCTAATTCTCTGTCTGTCGACAGATGGCACCCATTTCAAAAAATCAAGCCCAAGAGAGGGTCAGTGACACCTCAAGTGGCCTTGGTTCATTCCGTAGAGTAAGTGATAAGATCACTGATGAAATATCGACTAATGTCAGAAAAAAGGAGCTTCTGATTTCGTCAACCAGGAAGTCTGTGGGTAAAGTATTAACCCGATGCCCAGCTAAGCCGTGATGTTTGCACGGAAGGGACTGATACAGGCAATACCAAAGCTTCCTGGTACCAGGCGGGGCCAGGGCTCGTTCCATAAAGCGCCCCTTGTAGATAGATAGATAGATAGATAGATAGATAGATAGATAGATAGATAGATAGATAGATAGAGAGATAGAGAGATAGAGAGATAGATAGAGAGATAGAGATAGAGAGATAGAGAGATAGAGAGATATAGATAGAGAGAGAGAGAGCGCGAGATAGAGAGATAGAGAGATAGAGAGAGATAGATAGAGAGATAGATAGAGAGAGAGAGATAGATAGATAGATAGATAGATAGATAGATAGATAGATAGATAGATAGATAAATAGATAGATAGATAAATAGATAGATAGATAGATAGATAGACAGATAGATAGATGGACAGATAGAGAGAGAGAGAGAGATAGATAGATAGATAGATAGATAGATAGATAGATAGATAGATAGATAGATAGATAGATAGATAGATAGATAGATAGATAGATAGATAGATAGATAGATAGATAGATAGATCGATCGATCGATATATATATATATATATAGAGAGAGAGAGAGAGAGAGATAGATAGATAGATAGATAG
>WBZZ01002961.1:55000-90000 GCA_019918135.1 Paulinella micropora
AGGAGAGAAAGAAAGAAACACCACAACCCACTACCTCTACCCCAAAGAGCAACACAACAGGCCCACAGACCATTCGATGTCAAGGACTTAACTGAAGGAGAACAGTGTGGGGTGAAGTATGGACAGGGGGGGGAGTTGGGGGAAAGGCAGGGGAGGAAGCAAAGAGGCTAGCTTATACTGAGTTATGCGGGTATCATGCCCGTCAAGACCCCAATTTTCCGTCCATAGATCTATCACAAGACCCAACACGTCGCCCACGCCCTTCCCGTGATTTCCCATCCGAGAGTGAGATGAGACGAATACTGAGAGAGAGGGAGGGAAAGGGGACGAGTGCACAGCAAGTCTCGCTAAAAGATTCGGCGAAACCCGGGAAAAAGAACTCGCAAAGTTCCGCAAATTACGGGGGAAAAGGCTTGCAAAGTGTCGAGAAACCCGGTAAAGAGCCAGTTAGTACAATTTCACGGAATACTGCTATTTTGCCAGGAATCGAGGCGGGGACCGAGGGGACCAGAGCTGAGACCAGGACAGCGCGCACAGACGTTGATGAGCGTGCAGGGGGGACCAGGGAAGGCACGAGTTGGCCACCATCGCTACTATCACAAGGTCCGTCTCCGTTAGACAGAGTAGGAGGTAGCTCAGAATCACAGACGCAACCGACACGGGACACACACACAACTAACCCTCCAATACCAGACAGGTGCAACATACACACCACACCAGAGGGAAAGAGCAGTAAAATAAGCAAGCAACACGGGAAGGTGATAGCTTTGAAGACTTCAAGAGAATCAGTGAACAACTGAACAATCTGTGTGTGTTGGATGACGAGACAGGTGATGTCGTGAGAGTGATGAAGAAGGATGGAGAGAGAGTGGCAGAGGGAGATGGACATCATTGTTGACAGATGTGTTTTGGGCAGTGAATGAAGTGTTTCTAAAACATGCAGCAGGGCACGCCTTTGACCGCAAAAGAGACTGTCATTGAAAAGAGAGCAGCCAAGAGCACAAAGAGCACGAAAGCCAAAGAAAGAGCTAAGTGAGAATGTGAGTTCAGACACAGTGAGGGACATCCAAGACCTGAGAAGACAGAAATAGCTAGACTGCTATACGCACTGACGAAGGGAGCTGAAACGATAGTAGTGAAAGAAGGACTGTATGACCCTGACGGCAAGGAAAACGAGTTCTACTCGGAACTCCTAGCCATCATAGATTACGGGATATTAGACATGGCCAAGAAACACAACAATCAATGCGCCCTTTTCATAGTGAGATCTATGCCCCACTTGATAAAGATTTGGCACGAAGTAGAAGAGAGAGGGGGTACTTTGAACGCTTATCTGCGTAAGTTGCACTATGGGGATGCCCAGAAGTTCTTGAACCCAGAACAAGCAGCCCAGAAGAAGAGGGAGTTTGATAGGAAAAGAAGGGAGATTGACGGTCATTCAGACTCAGAGGAAGCAGATGAGTATGACCCAGACAACCTAGAAGACTCCAGATGCTCAGACGAGATTAGGGCATGTAAGCCAATAAGTTACAAAGCGTATTGTGAGGCACGCGAAGAGCTAGACTGGCTGTATGAGGAGAGGTTCGAACAAGACAGGAAAGAGAGGCTCCAAAAGCGAGAGAAAGAGAAAGATGCGGAGCAAGACCACAACCTCATGGTAGACGACAGCAAGACGGTAGGTCGGAAGGAAAAGATGATAGTGCAGGATAGTGGATCATCGAGAGACATAGCCTGCACTCCACACATCTTGCGCAGCATTCGAGAGATCGAGCCCGTCAGCTTAGTCACCGGAAACGGAGAGAGTGTAGTGAGAGACATAGGGGAAGCACGATTAACCAGAATCGATGGATCGGGAAAGCCAGTTTTGGTGAAGAAGGATATGTTGTTAGACACGTGGGTGCCGGTTAACATCATGTCAACAGGAAATATGGACCACAACCACTTCTACTAGTTTTACTAAGTTCTACTTTCTCTAGTTTCTAGCCCTTCACCTAGTCTTTGCAAGTTGGTCGCGCCATTTTACTACGATTAGAAAAGTTTTTCTAATTACAAATATCACAAAAAACCACTAAATAGTTGTTAGAAATCGCAGTACAATGTCGCGACCAAGCACCGGTCTATCATACATCAGAACGGGCAACTACTAATCCTTAAGCACCCCATAAGAATCAAAGAGAGTGACGTGATCGTCAGGGGGAGAATGACGCCCGGCATGCTTTATCGCTGGGATAACGAAAATGACAAGCCCCTCAACATCAACGAACGTTCCTACCCCAAAGTGAGAGAGAAAAAGAAGAAGACGGGGTAAGAGGGGCGGGAAGCCCCAAAGAGAGAGAAAAAGAGAGCAAAGAAGCGAGAGTAAGTGAGAATAAGGAAGCTAGAGGCAGTGTTTCATATTGCATGTATCCCGAGAAGGCAAAGAGGGTAAACCGATTGACATTAAAAAGAATTTATGTCATACATCAGTGTAGCGGTCATAAGGCTTTACCGAAGACCTATGCATTAGGCAAGGCAATGGGAAGGAAAGTGACAGGAAACGAAGATAGAGTTAGATTTTGCGAAGCTTGTATGATGGGGAAAGCCAAAGTGTTGCCCCGATTTAAGGTCAATAGGATTAGGAGAGCCAGTTACCCTAGTGAGATTTTGCATGTAGATACTTCCGGACCTTGGGCGGTCATGTCAATTCACGGAAAGTACTATAAGTTACTCGGGGTATATCAAGGATTTTTATTTACGTTATAAGAATGAATTCGTAGATTGTCTAAAGCAAGCTGTAGCGTGGTTTGAGAGGCAGACAGGTAGGAAAATCAGACAGGTTACTTGCGATAGCGAGTTTGATGTACCAAGTGAAGTCATTGAGTGGTGGAAACCACTTTAATTCATTTGGAAGACTAGTGCTCCAGGTGACAAGGATGGCAATCCTATTGCTGAGAAGGTTAACGACATCACAGCCGGACCGGCCCGAGCCATGCGATATGAGGCTGACTTGCCTCCACAGTTTTGGGCTGAAACGGAGCATACAGCCACAACCTTGCACAACATTCTACCAGCCACGACAGGACCTAGGAAAGGCACTTCACCTTTTGAGCAATTTCTTGGTTACAAACCAGCTATCCGACAACTAAAGCCTATAGGATGTTTAGGTGTTATGTATATAGGAAAGCAGGTAGGGAAAGGGAACTACAGGGGAAAACGTGTAATGTAACTTGGATACGATGTGTTTAAGGAACTTTATTGAGTATGGGATGGTCGTAAGATCATTACTAACGTGCGTAATGTACGATTTGACCCCAATGTAGTAGGCAAGCAGGCTCATTCACCCAGAGAAGTCAAATGGGATGACGAGGAATCTGAGGGGGAGAGTATTGACACCGGACAGCTAGAACAACCACAAGACGAACCCGAGCTTAGAGTTGAGGGGGGGTTAGATGAGCATGAGGAGTTACAGGAAGCCAAGGGCACGTTTGATCCAGATTCCGGTCTCCCATCAGAGTCACAGGTAGAACTAGCTGACAACAAAGATGATGGGCTAACACCCGTCATATCGTTAGAGGCGCAGAGCCCCGAAACCGACCAGCCTAGTAGGAGGTATGTAGAGGGAGACGCGCCCAATAAGGGCCTCACCTGGGAGCAAAGTGACAAAATCACAACGGCTAACATAGTGAGAGGGAAACGAGAAGCTAAGATTAGGATACCAGTCACAGCCACCTCCAGAAAAGAAGGCAGCCATTATAGCAGCTACATCGACAGGAGAGAGAGAGTTAGTGTGCCGGGAGTAGCTTTCGAAGAGGTCGGAAAAATTATTTCGTGAATGGGATTTGCTTTTTTTAGGGGGGGGGGGGGGGGGGGGGAAGGGAGGGAGGGAAAAATTACAAAAAGGTTCGTTTTTAGCTTCCCAAAGGCAGTTGTGTGATACTTCGTATATCACAAAAATAAAAATTGATGGGAATACGTAATGGAATTTGGTTTGTGTTGGGTTGACTTTAGAGTACAGAATTTTGAAAAGTCGGAGTAGGGTCTACTCCGACCTTTTTTTTGTGTGCACATAATTAAAAGTATCTGAGAGGTGGAAACCTTACTGAAAAGATCAACTAGGTCGCATCTGTTTGCGCTGCCGTTTTGAGAAGAACTATCGGCAGCTCAAACAGACTGCACAGCAACAGTAATCTACGCCCAAGCGCACAAGTAACGCAGAAGCCTATCGTACAACCTGTGTAAGTCTTCGCATGTTTCCACGGGTTAGGTTATACGACCAGCTAGTGTCATGACACGACGTGGAAACATACGAGGACTGCCAGTGGTACTTGTAATATCAGACTAGATCATCCGCGTCCGGGCGAGGTAGAAGTGTTAGACAAAATCAATTTATCTAACAATGTTACCTCGCCCGAGTAACGTTGTCATCAGGCGCAGAAAATTTGCATTTCCAAGTCGCCAACAATCGCGCAACATAGAAATACAAATTTTCCAACAAGCAACAGTTCATCCTCAGAGAACCCAGCTTCTTGTAGTCTTTCATTCTTTCCCTGAGTACGATGATTGAAATATTTAAGGCAAGAAAAATTGTACTTGTGGGTGCACGATGGGGAAATCAATAGGAGACAAATGGTTGAGAACATATTGACAGCAAGGTAGGGATTTTACCACGCGGGACTGGAGTGTGGTCTGGTCCTAACTGTAAACGTGGTCACCAATCCTTGAGGCATGAGCTACCACGTCGACGGTGCTTTTGTCAGCGCTTCTGATCTTGTTTCAGTGCTGGAGCAGAAGCGATGAAAAAACCAAAATCACGAACCAAGGAAGAAGGAACGAGAAGATCCCGTCCGAAGAAGCAAAGAAAAAAAAATCAGGGTTCGACGTATCTGAATGCAGTGAGGTAGTTTTGAATATTTACCTCAATGAATTTAGACCGAGAAAGAAGGAATTATTCCGCAGTACGTTCGATCTCGCGTAAAAGCAGCCAATCCACATCATCGTCGTTGTGCATTGGGAATTGTCTACCGCTGTTTGCAGGTGGGATAATTACCAAGGCCCCAGTAACTGAGGAAACAGTCCATCCGCAGAGGACCAAGTTTTCCTACTTTATTTTTTCGATGCAAAGCTTAAATGATTTCTATTACTGGAATTACACTTGTGGGCAGTAATTTCAGAGAGGTTAACCATATCCTTGCAAGTTATATTTTCAGGAGTAGGGTCTACTCCGACTTTTTTGTTTGTGATCACTCACTCATTGCAGCCGGCTTGTAATTTACAATGTCCAGTTTATGGACTCCCAGTCTAACTGATGAAAGAATCTCTAAAAAACATTCCCAGCTCTGGCGCGGCTTGCTGTTAATAAGTCGTTTTAATAAGTCAGGAGCTGATAACAATCTAACTCAAACCAGACAAAACACATCTTTCTAGAAACTAAATCAAACCTATTTCATTGCCAACACCTAAGATTGGGTATCCCATTTCAAAAGTAAAGCATTTAACATTACAATTTCCTTTTGTTGCTTTTTTTTGGGCGGTTCTTCTTCAGAGGAGGAGCCTTCATTGTCCGATTCAGATGAAGAGCTCGATTCGGAGCTCGAAGTTTGAGAGACCTGAGAAATGTTTTTCTTGACAGCATTGATCCTGCGCTGGTTTCTTGAGCGCGCGTGCTCAACACCCTGAACGATGTCTAGACCTGGAAGATTCAGGAGCCTAACGTCTGTCGTGATGAGTCTCACCACGGTGTCCCTTATTTTTTGTGTGTCTTTTGTCGTATGTCGACCTCTTTTCCCAGTGAACGATCAGTGGCGGGTTAAACTTACGACCTTGTACCAAGTTAGACCCATCCGCGGCGCAAAGGAAAAGTTTTCGTCTGGCGTGATCTTGAATCGGACCTCAAGATTGGGATCCTTACCTTGTCTGCGCAACCTCTCCATGGCCTGCTGATCTTTCGCAGTGAGCTTTTTTTTTTTCTCAACGTACCTGCCCAAGAAGACGTCTTCTTCCTGCCCAAACCATCGCACCCTCATCCAGGTAGCATGCTTGTGCCGATCCTTGAAGATCTTAACGACCTTGAACAGACAAACTGGCTGCTGTGCCGCTTCGCCTCCTTGGCCATACTCCACCCTTGCCAACACCATGTCGTGGGGCTGCAAGTAGCTCTTGCGTTTCTTGACCTAGACTGCTTTTCAAATCGTCCTTCTTTTTCTCCTTGCCTTGTGTAGGACGACCAGCGTCTGGAAAGGGAAGCTCGAAGCGATCCAGCTCCTCGATATTTCCTTCGTGTGCGTTTTCCGCATTAAGCAGGTGAAAAACACCGCCAGGGCGAACATCCCTCGTGTCGACTGCCTGTGAAGGTCGAGAATTTTGAGGGCGACCACGTTCGATGAAAAGATCCGTTTCACGTCCTTCATTATCGTTGCCAACCGGCTGCCTCAATCTGGAAGTCTGAGCATTATTTGCAGCTAACAGATAAGAATCGCTATTTTGATTCCTGGAATCGCTACCCATAGGTGAGGGGAGGGTTGGTAAATTTGTTTAAGGTAATGCAAAGCGATGGTGGCGAATATTCTGTCAAGACAGACCCTACCTGAAGTAGATTATTAACCACTGCACATGCAGGTGTGTGCATTTACTTCCGGTTGCGCACAAATCAACCAAGGTAGAAATCCTGTTCGAAGCTGCATCTATATCCAACAGGCGGTAGTACTAACCTGTTGACGAGGATGATACACAAATTCAACATAACAAACGATCTTTTGTCCTTTGCCTTACCTCACTAAACAGACCCAAAACCAAAAAATACCTGGTAATGATGTCAAACCTGTCTCTGTTGCGCATACAAAGCTGGGTGCAGATCAGCACATATTCTAAGGGCAGATCATACGGTTCCAAAATAATTTTCTGTTGAAAGTTTCTTGCTTCGAAGTTACTCCTATCGTAACTCATGTCGATGACATGGACATACTCACATATTCACAATTGCTGTCTGGGACGCCTACTTCTGAAATCGGAAGCTAATCCTACACAACGAGAGTTTGCAAAGCTTTCGAAGACACTTCTACTCGATCTCAAGACTTGCTTGGGCGGGATTTTGCCAAAAGTTGCTTATCAATATTAAACAGTCCTCTCGTTACCAAAAATGTCACGAATAATAATACCTGTTATCAAATAAAAAATTAGAAAAAAAATCTTTAAAAAAAATACTTTTGAAAAGAGCAGTGCGGTTTCGAGGAAAGAAAGTGTAACACAACACACCAAAAACCATGCATACAGAAAATAAGAAAAAAGAACCTTATCACAATTCATACAGAGAAGACTTCTCAATATCAAACAAAAAACAGATAAGATAACTTAAATTGTCCAGCAATCATGACACTAAAAAAAAAAAAAAAAAAAAAAAAAAAAAAAAAAAAAAAGAGGGCCAATTATTACCAAACAATACGATTTAATTTTACGTTGATTTAGTAACGATAAAGACACCTCCTCAGTTTGAAACATTCTGACATTACAGCTTAGTCAACTATGACAGCCGTACCATTTGCACATTCCTTGTTCAAAACCGGCAACAATCTGTATTAGATTATTAAAAAGTCTGTATCAGCAATTCCGCAGAAATTTTCCCCCAAATTTTAATAATTAAAAACTTCGAATAGAACAAGCTTTAAACATTTGCGAAATGTCAGCAGGTATGAACCGAAGTGGCTCGAATCAAAAATGAAGGCAGTGTGCGCGGTTACAGATTGTCAAGCAATTCTTTGGCAGCCAAGCTGGCTGGCCGCTTGTCGGGAGATGATTGACCGAACGTGTAACTCGACGCTTATCTACGTTGTCCCTCAAAATTTCTGAAGAGGACAGAAGATCTTCGGGAGCAGAGTTAAAATAACTTGGACCCTTTCTCATCCACTTCATAGTCTCTTGATTCCTTTTACCTTGTTTTTTTTGAGGAGCTTCTGCAACACAGAATAGTTCAGTACAACCGATCAAACCGGACCCTACTTATTATTACCTTGACGATTTGTCATCATCCATTGTGGCTTGAACCTTTGATTCTAGAGCAGCAAGCGTGATTGGATCCAGAGGTACTTTTGGTGGTCGCAAAACAGGATTTTGAAATAGATTATCCACAAAAAACCATCTCCTCCCAAAACATGTATTAAATGCTAGGCTTCACAATGAATTATATTCTGCTCTACCTTGAGATCGTGTCACATTTCGCCATCAAGTTCTCCATCTGGACAAGAGCATCCAGATCCGCGGCTTCCTGCTCTGATTCTGTCTCCTTGAGAAAAGATGCGGCATCAATGACACCCAGAGACACCCAGGACGACGACTCGGAGGACGACGACGAGGACGAGGACGACGAGGACGACGACGAGGACGACGACGAAGAGGACGACGACGAAAGCGACGCCGAAGAGGATGATGACGATGACGATGAAGAGGAGGACGACGAAGAGGGCGAGGAAGACGAGGACGACGACGACGACGACGACGACGATGTCTCCTGCTTGTCAGGCATCGAGCCTGGACCTGCTCCAGATGACTCTTCACCTACCAGGTGGTGGTGGTGGTGGAGGACCCTTGTGATCTTGTTCTGACACTGCCTCATCCGACTTCTTCTTTTTCGCTTTTTTCCGACCCTTCTCCTTTTTTTCTGCTTGAGCATCAGATTCACGTTCCTCTTTGCCCTTCTGTTTCCTTGTTTGCTCTTTTTTTCCAGAATCTTTCTTCCCTGCAGATTCACTGTCAGAATCATCCGAGTCTGATGACGATTCAGAACTTGAAGACGAAGACGACGATGAATCGCTCAAGTCCTTGACAGGAGCTGGTGGAGCAACAACAGGCTTTGAACTCTCCTTTTTGTCTTTGATATCCTTTCCCAATTCCTCGAATTCTACTCCCAAAACATTGTTCGGGTTCGGAAAGTGCTTCCTACGGAATTTCAAAAACATTGCACATCATAGTACATCAAAATAAAACCATCAAATTATGACTTACTTCTTCTTCTTGGAAGGACTCAACCCTTTTCCAGTCTTAGCAGCCAACACATTTTTCTCTTTCTGCAGCGCCTTGCGCTGAAGCACCACTTGGTTTTCCAGCTCCTTAATCTCGACGAGATCGTCAGCGTAGTACGTTTTGAGAAATTCAACTTTTTCGCTCACAGTCGTGGTCATGGCCTGCAAAAAAAAAAAAAAAAAAAAAAAAAAAAAAAATCAAAATAAAAATTTCGTGAGTTGACAAAGTACCTGGCCGGGCCATGAGAACGGCTTCACAGTTGCCAAAATTTCCTTGATCAAGCCAAGTGGAAAGGTATTCGTTCGATGGGAACTGGTTGGATGTCCCCATCCTTGTCTTTGAATTGCTCAGCTTTGCTAATGGTGTGAGCCATTTTTTTCGTCTGTTCCATGAGACGAACATTGAACCCAGCCCTCTGCTTGACATCGTTATCGAAAGCAAGCGCGCAGTATCCCAACGAGACAGCAGCCAGGCTTGCGGTCCCGGACCCACAGCACGCATCAACCACCGCATTCGTAGTTCTGTCACCCCCGAACAACCGGATGAGAGCTACATATCAAAACATTTGAAATGAGTCAAATACACCAGTCAATAAAGTATAGAATAACCTCTGTCCAACTGGATGTGCTCGGATGCCGGGTTGACAGTTTCGTAAACTGTGGACCCGATTCCCGTCGCTTTAGCGTACTGATACTTCTTGGTCTCGTGCTTGACATGGAAGACGTTCCCGGATTCTTGAAATTCTCTGGGAATGATCTTTCCGAGCGCAGTTCTGAACTCCTTGCTAGCTCGTTCAGGGCCTCGGGCATTAAAAGGCTTGGCCTTGGCCTGGGCCATATCCACAAAATTGTTCAAGGTGCTGTCGTACGCCAACAACACAACGGCAAGAGCCTGATACACAACAGAACAATTTGGAAAAAATACTTGTTAATGATGAGAAACTATTTCTGTTGCGTACCCGAGAAATGTCGTGGGACCCCTTAAAGGTTGGCTTCCAGCGAGTATCCACGACAGTGATGAGCAAGGAGTTGTAGAAGCCCGCGCGATCGGCAGCATCCAAAACTGTTCCCATATCACACAGGGGAACGTGCACTCCGACAAAGAACGAGATCTTGTTTTCTTCGCCATAATATTCGTTCATGTCAGGTAGTGCAAGATCTACAGAACATCCAAAATAATCATTACCTAGTATGTTTTCAAAACAATCATGTTGAAAAAAAGGGTACAACACCACGAAATTTACGTACAAACAAGTTGCCGCAGAGCGCAGAGATAGTCCATGTTGTCCCAACCACGATGGTCCCAGGTAGCCAGTTTCCAGCCCCACGGGGTGTTTAGATTGGCGTACTTGAATCGCAATTTGAAAGTGCTCGATTCCGAGTCCTCTTTCACATACTCAAGAAATGATTTAATCTGGGGGCCTCCAATACCCAAGTACTTCGAAGTGAAGTGGAACAAAGTGTTCTTCAAGGATTTGGTAGATGACAGAATATCGATGTCCGGATGGTGAATCGAAAGAACAGAAACAATTTCTGACACGTAGCTTGCTTCCTCGTCGTCCTCGTCGTCAGGATATTTGATGTCAAAAGGAAACCTCATTGTGTTCAAGTCGCACTTCAAATCTGACGAAGAGGCCGAAGAGGACGAAGAGGACGAAGAAGAAGAGGACGAAGAGGACGAAGAGGCAAGGGACACACCACCCAGAGCAGCCTTCGCAGCAGCATCTTTCCTGGCTTGGAAGCTAGTGTACGCCTGTTCCAGTTTTTGCTTGTCGAGCTCATCCAACTGGTCCCACAGTACCTGTGCTTTCTTAATGTCTTGGTTTCCTTCCTGGTCGTCGTCGTCCTTTTCGTCGTCGTCGTCAGATCCCACCTTTCTGCTCTTGGCCGCTTTTGCAAACTTCAAATTCTTTTTTCCAAACGCCGCAGACCTTGCAATGTGGTCCAGCATGTCCGATGTGATTGCAGGTCCGAGCAAAGATTTTATTTTCGACAGCCTCATATCAGTCTTCTCCCCGAAATGAGCTCCGATGACAACTAGCAAAGTGGTCATAGACTTGTTGGTTTGCAACCACTGCTTTGCGTCCTTAATTGCGAGCTCTCCTTTTTGGATGCTGGCGATGCACTCAAACGCCAGTGGTAAAGAAACCGCAGTCCGAAGTGCACTGAGAAATTGCTTGTTGACGGGGTTGTCATACTTGGTCAAGTCTGCCTGCTTGTTTCCTTTGCGTTGCGTATCAAGCCATTTCTTTTTTTCGTTCGACTCCAATAAGACCATTGCATTCCAAAGAGCGGTCGGCATACACGCAACGCGAAAGGTGTTGAGTTGTTCTTCAATTTGTTTGCGATTGGAACGGCAGTGTACTTGGTCCCCTTGTCCTTGCCATCTCGACTTCGTACAGCTAACTCGAAATTGTTGGCGATGTCTTCTTGTGTTGGCCAGGGTGTGTTCGGAACCAAGTCGGCTGCGGCTAGAATTTTCCATTTGGCTGCCTGAGTCAGTTTCCCCACATTGCCGTCGCCCTTTCGAGCGCCGCACATTTGCTTCAGTGTGTCATCCAACTGTTTGCCCTTGCGTTTGTGTGGGATGTACTGCATCAGATTCGTGCGAATTTGGTGGATCTACAAATCACAAGCAAACAGTGATCACTTTCTAATCAATACCAAGTATTTTTTGAAATCATTTCTGTTCAATCTTTCAAAAAAAAAGAAAAAGTCAACAGAATATTTTGGGAAAAATACTAGGTAATGATGAAAACCAATGGTCTGTTGAAAGTACCTGATCCCAGTACTGCGGTTTTTTGTGCGTTGCAGCGGCCAGATTGCTCTGAAGACCCATCATGCGGATCTGGTGTTGATCGACGTTGACGTAGACTTTGGATGTGCGAAACAACAAGTTGGCGTGCTTTCCATCTGGATTCGCGACCAAGTGCTTCTTGATAGCCGCAACACCGTGGTTGTCTCCAATCACCAAGTAGTAGATGTCCTCATGCTTCGTATTCGGATACTTAGCTAAAATTTCAGGATTCGGCCATTCCAGAGGGTCGTCTTCTCTCACTTCTCCATCTTCATATAGGCCCTTTGCCTCAGCCGAAAACTGCTCCTTGCTGGCAAACTGGGTCCAGTTCTTCTGGTGACTGAAAAATTCATCATCGAGAGGATAGGAAT
Source organism: Paulinella micropora (assembly GCA_019918135.1). Taxonomy (NCBI): domain Eukaryota; phylum Cercozoa; class Imbricatea; order Euglyphida; family Paulinellidae; genus Paulinella; species Paulinella micropora. Next base: position 67,159 of record WBZZ01002961.1, read on the forward strand.
CTTCCGCCTTAAGTTTGCCTTGTTGTGTCGGTTTCACTACCACGACGTAGATGTCAGGCACATGACTGAAGCGATTGTGGCTGAGCAATTCCACGATCTGGTCCACATAATCCTCGTCTTTTAGGCGCTGCTGAAGAAATTTTGGAGCCCTGAACATTCTTTCGACAGGAAGATCGAACTTACGAACAATGTGATTCTGTTTCAAGGTCAGCAGAAACCTCTCGTCCTCAGTGACCATGAACCTCTTTTGCTCCCTGTTCGAACCAAGAACTAAATCTTGACCCTGAAGAAGAAATTCCTCCTGTTCCTCCTGTCGAGACAACGCCGCATCCGATGCTGCTTCCCGAGCAGTCTGCGTCTGGGACTTATTGGGTTTCTTTTCCACTAGGAGTTTTTTTTAGGATTTTCGTTTCCTTCCCTTCTTTTCCACTGGGTGGTTTTCCCTTATTTATTGTTTTCTTCTTTTTTTTCTTAGGCAATTCCTCTTCTTCTTTGTGTTCCTCATCGTCTTCTTCTGCTGCTGGTTCCTCCTCTTGAGCACCTTCTGCTTCTTTCTCCTCTGGTTGTTCCTCGTCAGCACCTTCTGCCTGTTGTTGTTGAACCTCTTCAAACCGCCTCCACTTCTGCACTTTCAATGTCAGCCGGCTTTACTTTGCCTTTTCCTTTTTCTTTTTTTTTTCTTTTTTTCAGCCTTTTTTGTGACTGGGGTTTTTTCATTAATATCACACTCACGTCGCCATCTTCTTCTGGTGTGTCCACATTCTGCTTCGTCTTCTGCTTCTTTGACATGCGTCGAGAAGGCACCGGTGGCTTGTCCTGCTTGCTCTTCTTCTTTTTCGTTGCCGATGCTCCAGGGGTTCCTTCATCGTCGCCAGGCTGGTACTCTGAATCATTGTCTTGTTCGCTGTCCCCTTCGCCCGTCTTTTTGCGTTTTTTCTTCCCCTCCTTAGTATTTTTTTTTTGCAACTTCGCCAGTTGCAGTAACTTCGGCCTCAGAACTGAAAATGCTGGCGCTATCAGATGTTTTTGCTCGTGCTAGGGCTTCAGTGCGAGTTTCCTTCGCGTTGTATAAGCCCATCTGCCCGGCTTTTTCCACCATTTTGGTAAAATTGCTCTCAGAACCCCTGTGGTAACATGCACAACCAACAGAACAAGCTTGGCAATCATTACCCGGTATTTTTTTTTAATGATTCTGTTGACATACACAGCAATCAGAAACGAAAATCAAGAAAAAAAGGCTAATTACCAGAACTTCAGACTGTCAAGATGGTCAGGGCTCGTCTGAAAACCGCCGTGGCTCTTCAAAGCTACCAGCATTCCCACAAAGAAATCCAACACCATCGAGGCTTTCATGCCGTGAGCTGTCATTTCCTCCATCTTCATTTGCCAGCACGCCGTGATGACTGCGAAAATCTGCAAGAATAGAAAAATCAAAAGCACTGAGTATAGACAGAACATACGTTGACATTACGAAATCAGGAGGAAAATGGATTATGTTGAAGCATGCCAACAGAACTTTGTGGAAAAAATACTCAGTATTCTTGAAATCAGCACTCTGTTGGGTGAAAATTTTTCTATTTTTCTCCTATAAATTCTGATTCTGTCCGTTTTTTCTTAGTCAACACGCAGACATGACGTGGCAACAGAACCACAAAAAGTTACCTGTAACCATCTGGTGGGAACAGTGAAAGATTTCAGAGTTTGCCATCCCCCTTCTAGAGTTTTGAAATTTCTCAGGGGAACGTCAAAACTAACATCCAGAACATGGCAAAACATAAGATTCAGCATCAAGATGAAGGCGTCTGTTGAACATCTTGACAAACAGTTTGTATGTGAGCAAAGAAAAACACTTGACAAAAACAACATTGTAAAGGACATAAAAAAGAAATATGTACTTTTGGCCGTCCGCAAGCTTGATCTGTACAGACTGAGTATCCACTGCGCCGTCGAAATTATGGCATTCGTCGAGTGAGTAGACGTAGTGGATCGAAGGCTCGTCCTCGGGGGTGAAAATGAGGGACATTTTGGGAATGCTTGACGCAGAGTCGCTTGACTCTATAAGGCCGATGGTCATAGAAGCCGTTTGAAATGCAACCTGTTGTGAGAGCATCCAAACAACAGAAGTGAGTTTTGAGTAATACCTGGTATTTTTTCTTATGAGTTCTGTTGGGTGTTTGACACGACAGAGTACCTTTGCTTCGGCTGATTTCGCCTCTTTTGCGCCTCTCTGTTGGCGCCCGCCACGGGTTTTCAAACCACCTCGACCTGCTTTGAAACCATCATTCTTTTTCTGACGAGGCATTGGGTCTCTTTGCACTTCTTGCCTTGGTGAAAGTTCGAATTGTGAGGTGGTCAAGGTGGACGGCACGTGCCAGGCACGCGACCTGGCACGCGCTCTGCCGGAACATGAAAATTTCTTTTTTGCGGCCTATCAATAAAAAAAGTGGCAGTACGGTCAGGTAACTTGGAATTCAATATTTGGCCGGTCTAAAAATTAAAAAAAAAAAAATTGGCCCGGTCATTGGTTTGCCATTTTTGAAATACCAATGCCTGAATTTTCGGCAAAACCAAAATTCAAAAAATCAAATTTGAAATGAACTTGGGTTTGCGAAAGTGCATCATAATTCAATTTTTTCTGGCTGTCCCAAGTTCGTTGCAACAGAAGTGAATGGAAAAAATACTCAGGTATTTTTTTTCCACGTTTTGTGTGCTACCGCCAGATTTTCAGAAATGAGCACTTTTCCAAGCCCAAGACATTTCAGGACGCTGTTAAGTCCTTCTACTAACAGTGTTCGTTCAAGCTCGGTTCCTTCCACTCCTGTCGCAAGAAGTGTGAGAAATCACCCTTCTGCTTGGCGTAATCTCAGCACGGACTCCGCATCTTCTCGCAGAGCATCTCAGGTGTCCGCAATGACAGATTCAGAATGGTCCACCGGCAGTGTGGGGAAATCCTTGTCTGCAGATGAAGTTGGAAAGCACATGCATGATCATTCATGTTCCCACATGGAAACAGTCGATGAGCAAACGATTATGGAATATAGAGGTTGTTCGGTATGATCTTCGGTCCTGAAAAGTTGGAAAGTTCTGAATCAGAGGAAGTGAATCACGTCGATCATCCGCCGCAAGCAAGATCGGAATATAAAAACATAGTACAGGACGACGAGAGTTTACCTTCGGAATCTTTTGAAATTGCTGGCGCGGCCGCCCAATCTCAAGGGTTTTAGCAGGTCAGCCAACAGAATCATTTCGAAAAAATACTCGTTAATGATGACTTGCCTTCTGTTGTTCTCTCTCATCGTACCGCCTTTGACTTTGAAACTAAATCGATAAAAATTTGAGAGAATGCTTTCATGTTCATTCTTCATATCTTGTGCATCCAAGTTTCGTATCGATTCTTTGTGCCCCCAGATCTGTTCCTTGTGAAGCGCAACCATCTGAATGGGAAGAAGACCTTGGTGCGATCAAAGATTGCTGCCTCAGTGAAGAAGATCAGGATCCAGCGCTCATCAATCGTCTTGCTTTGAAGCGTCTTCGTTTTCTTTCCTTGCCACGCGTTTCTCAGAGCGAAGTCATTCTTGACTTGATGCGGTCCAATCGTAACAAGAAAGGTAACAGAAAACAGCTTGAAACTGCTCTCATTGCGCAATTTCCTTTCTACCACCTTTGCGCACGACGTGTGTACGGATTGAGCGAGTACCGCTGGAACGTATACAATAACCTCAGCTTGAGATCTCCCAACGCAAGGAGACTTTACCAAAGCGACATTGACACGCAAAAGGATGGTCGAAAGACCATGTTCTTTTCAAAGTTCCTGGACGATCTCATGGTACATACGTCAGCTCACTTGGAACCTATTCATTTCTCAAGAACAAGTTTGTTTAGTGACAGCGCAACCTCTCTAAGCATTACGCAGTATTTTTTTTTTTTACTTTCTGTTTGATGTTGATCATCTTTTCTATGATATTGAACTAATATCATTGAAAACTTTTAACCACACCGCATTGCCTGACAGTACCAAAGTGTCACAGTAGCAGTTCTGCATGTAAATGTAACAATCAACAGTCTGTTGTTGCTTTTGTTCTGCACAGCATGATCTGGGGGAGAAAGATCCTGCATCCGAGAAGGTTTACTTGCCATACGACACCAAGCATGCATACTGGAAGACGGCAATCAAAGAAGCGGCCATTGAGCACCCGGACCTGGATTGGCAGAAAAGTAGGGACCTTTTCTACAAAATCTGGAACGGAACCAAAGTCAGACACTCAAGGTTCAAGCAGCTACACATCTTGAAGAATCCCCCTGTCAATAAATGCAAGCAATGTGATCACAGCTACAAAAAGCTGACCGAAGCGGAGACTCTTGCTCAATTGCAAAAAATCCGTAAGGAAAGATCGGCTCATTTCCAGGAAGTGCGTGAGGAAAGACGAGTTTATGCTCACCACAAGAGTTTAGCGTTGGCAGACCCAACACGCTACGCTAGCTTGAACATCGACGACATGGACCAGGCCAAGACCGCGGTTCCTTACGCAGAAGGGAAGCGTGAGCGCAACGAGAAGCACGGGAACGCGAGTACAGCGGCGAGAGTGATTGCTGTGGTTGTTCATGGTAAAGGCACTCTCTGCTACGTCGCCCCAGCTGACATCCCGCACACTGCGGATACCACCATGACAGTCTTAATGGATTCTTTTCGTTTCCTTGCGGATTCTACCGGGAGACTGCCGCCCAATCTCTTTCTCCAGATGGGCAATACAAACGCAGACAACAAGACCCATTCTCTGCTTGCTTGGGCTGCTTCCTTGGTGCAGTGCGGTCTTTTCAAAACTGTTGAGGTCAGTTTTCTTCCTGTCGGACACACTCACGCGGATGTGGACCAGAAGTTTTCTTTAATTTCTCGATTTCTTCGTCGCTGTCCAGTCCATACCTACCACAAACTAGCCAAGGCTTGTGAAAAAGCACTCCCCGACGACTGTATTTACAGTTGCGTGTTGAAACGATGTTGGATCGTGAACTTCAAACGGTTCTATGATTACGATTCCAACAGGGCTGTGCAACGTTTCAACCCGAAGATTTTTGCAGGATCCAGAAACATTCACGGGTTTAGGTTTGACATCAAAGACAAAGACGACGACGGTGTCGTTTGGTTGTATACCAAGGATTGGCTTCGCATGCACGATTGGGTTCACAGCCAGGATAAACTCATGCTCAGGCTCCCAAGCAAACTATTCGTCGTTCCGCCGCAGCCGCTTCCTCACCGTGAAATCTGTAACATCATTTCCGCCGTGCGACAAGAGCTGAATGTACAACAGCGTGTCGTGCAGTACCTACCTACGTTTGAGAATATCTCGGACGACGAGGACTCGCTCTCCGATGTTTCCGACAACGACGTCGATGATGTCTATGATCGTCATGCTGCCGCTGGTGAAGGTACTGTAGTACGAGCAAAAAAACGCCGTGTTGACTTAAAAACACTTGCCTATTGGTTGAAAGTGCGTCGTCGTCAACGAGATCTGCACGAAGGTGCTTGCTCCGTATGTCTCAAATTGACCAGCAGTCGCCAGGAGATCAATACCAGCAGCAAACTGCCACAGGATACTCGCAAAGCCAACATTGCACAAAAGGAACAACTGCAAAAGGATTTGATGAAACACCTTCAATCAACCTCTTGTACTGCGAATCTAGAGTTGGACGAAGATGACTGCGGGGTCGAAGCTCGGAAATTTTATCGGAAACTTCTGATGATTCAACAGGTAGTCCTTGTCATTCTAGTAATTGATATTGCTGCAGGAACTCTTAACTCTTTCATCGTAAATGTATCCGATGTTCTTTGTTACATATTCACGACAACACTAGTGGATTTTTGCCAACATTAGAGCAGAACCAAATCGAAAAAATACTAGGTAATGATGGTTAACATGACTCTGTTACTGTTGCAACTTCCTACAGGATCGCGCAGAAAATCAATTGCAGCAGCAGCAAGCACGAAGTTCCGAACAAAAGCAACCTTCGCTGCCCCACCGTTTGGCAGAACCAGGTCCTCCCACACAAAGGATGCCACTAGATCACGATGCCCCTGGACCTTTTGACTATGAAGATGACACTTTGGCGGATATCCAGCCCGCGGTTATACCCGCAGCGTTTCGCCCGGGAACTTACGCGCTGTTTCCGCAGATCAGACAGAGGATCGACCCGCAGGGTCGGGTGGCTTAGTTGCGTTGACCAAAGAAAACGCTCACCAAGGAGATATCCTTGTTCTTCAAAAATTCTACTGCCCAGACCTGACTGCCTAATCAGAGCACTGCACATCAGGGACCAGCAGAAAAACAGTTTAGTCGCATTACGAAGAAAGTATATAAGAGTGAATGATTTAGTTGTTGCGAAGGTAGATTACGGAGCATCGGCGAAGCAGCCTGTGTCAATTTTCAAGATTATCAAGCTCTTTGAAGACAGGTTGTGCAGGCAAACATGGATGAGAGTTCGCTGGTGCGGAGAGGAAGAAGACATTTTTTTGGGCAAGTATTACCAAAAACAAGAAAAGCTGACGGAAAAAATGAACAAGCTGATGGCGAAACTGACGAAGCAAAGCGCCGACGTCAGTCAGGATATACGCTTTCGTATCACGCCGGACAAAAATATTGCATTGACTGACGAAAATGGTGAACGGTTGGCGGCATTAGTTCACTGGCGATCCCAAAATGAATTGTTGACTAAGCAGCACACTCTGAAAGAAAATGTAGTCACTCTGATCCGGACTGATATTCGTCTGCAAGAAGCAGGCATAGAAGCCCTGATAGAGAAAGCCAAAGCTGCCAAACAGAAAAAAAAAAAAAAAAGCAACAAACGACGACATGTTTCAGGATCAACCGGCCAAGCGATCGCCAGCAGCAGCGACAAGGGCAGCAGAAACTTAAACCAGAAGAAGCAAAAGCGAAAGTAAAACTTTTTCATTAAACTTTGGTAGACTAAACGAATTTTTTCCCCTTTTTTTCCAGAGATCCTAAGTCTTGCCCAACAATTCCTGTGCTTGACCAGTTACATACATCAACGCTCAACATATAGAGGAAGTTTCCACACTAAGGTTGATGCTGCTTTGCTTCGGAAAGTCGCAACCAGTTTCTTAAAAGTCCAATGTCAACCTATAGACACCAACCGAAGTCTGCAAGTGTGCTTAGGTTGATATCCAGCTCCGCCGAAAAAAACGCCTTCAAAAATCCAAAACATTGTTCTTCAATCCAGCTTTTTTGAAAAACAATGGATTGGATTTAAAAGTCCAGGTAAATAACTAAATGGAAGATTTCAAGAGGGAGAGAACTCTGAACAAGGGAAGAAAATAATTGCTTTTCCTCTTGAAATCGTACACAGTGAGGAGGACAACGTCTCGAAAACGATGAAAAATCCTAAACAGAAACCTCAACGTGACATACAAGAAATTCAAAAACTAACAAAACCAGTACTTGTGGAACAAAAGTTTCCAGGAATTTTGAATATCTGCTTGAAAAACACTTGACTGTGTAAGACCCAACAGAGTGCTGTTTCGAATCATTACAGAGTAATTTTTGAAAGGTACTCTGTTACATAGCTTGAAGTAAATGCTGACACTATGTAACAGAATATTTGTCAAAAAATACTCTGTAATGATTCGAAACAGCACTCTGTTGGTTCTTACACTGTCGAGTGGTTTTCCTCATTACACTTCTCATGGTGAACTTTCCCGGGGAAGTGCCACGTTACGAACCCACAAGCACAGCTTCATCAATGAAATGTATTTAAATCTTGCAGGCAGGAGAATTCCATAAATCAAGAAGCTTGGTTCTCTGCGGATGAACTGTTTCTTGTGCATCGCTTGATGTTGTACTTCTAAGCTTGAATTGCAACATTTGTCGGTGCACCCCTCTTGGCGACGTTTCTTGCTGGCACTCTACCTTGTTTTCGGACAAAAGTTGCTGATGGATTCCGAAGGTTTTGTAGAGAACACACCGAAGGTTTTGTAGAGAACACTCTACATTGTCCGAAGGTTTTGTAGAGAACACACCGCTGTGGTTAGCGAAGAATATTGTTTCCTGGAAAAGTTGCTGATGGATTTCGCGGGCCAGACTTATGCTTGTTAGTTCCTGACATTCTAACATTTTATACAGGTTCGTCCGAGTTCTGAACTTCTTGCCTTCGCCTAACCCAAAGTAGTGATTCCGGCACCCAAATTAGCGATTCTTATCTGTTAGCTGTTGATTGCCGCTCGGTTTGCATCACAGTACCGGAGCCGAATCCTCCAGAAAAAGAATTTTCTGTCTGCGCTTGGTGCTGAACATCATGAGAATCATCAAGGCGAAAGGCCTCATGCTTTGGCGAATCCAGCGAACACCAAAGTATTGTGAACCTTGTATCCTTGGTGCAGAGACTGAGGCTAAGGTAATTTGCAATAAATGCACATCATATATTCACACAATATACGTTCATACATTCAATGATTCACACTGATTACAAAAATACAAATGATTGCATACTCAATATATATATATATGTATATATAATATATATATATATGTATATATATGTATATATATATATATATTCATATGTATAAAGATTGAGGCATGGAAGCAGGAAAAAATCAACCATGCGAAGGATGGAAATACAGCAGGGCTGGCGGCGCTGGACAAAAAGATCTATGCGAACCAAAGGGCATTGCAAGACTACGAGCGGCACAAGCGGCTGCAAACCATCATGAAGCCCTACATCTCCGACTACCAGCGGGAAATGCGCCACGATGAATGCCTCATGGTACAGTGTCGACTACATACACACAACGTGACATACAATTTTACATACATACATGCATACATTATACATATTGTATACAATAATACATTTAGGTACACGACTACGGTGGTCTCTATGCATGGAGTGGACAAAAATTCTTCGTCATTTGCATAGTCGCAATTTTCTATGCAGAGGAAGACGACGATGTAACAACACGAGAAGCTTTTTTTTTCTTTGGAAAGGGTACAAATAACATAACATAACATAGCAAAATACTAATAATCAAGCAATTATTTTGTTTTACATACACACATTACTACAATATTACATAATGTCACGTATTACACTTCCAGGTTCCATGACGGCTGCAACAACTGCATGGTGCTGGGAGCAGATGTTCAAGAAATTTCAGATCCATACCCGATGATCCCCCAGCCGCTGCATCGCAAGGCAAAAATAATGACAGACCAAGTAGAGTATGCCTCGAAAATGTCACTCTCTTCTTAATATTCATAGTATTGCTGCGTATACGCCTTTGCCAATGGTTATACTATTAGGCGTTTTGTCCTGCAAACGGGTGACAACGGAGCCAACGTCAAATCCTACGGCCTCATCAATTTCTGGTCAGGCGTCAAGAAGTGGCTGAAAGACGAAATGGAGGAGACAGCTTTTAAGTTCGAAACGGCGACTTACCCCCCCCCCCCCCCCCCCCCCCCCTACCATAGCGATGGCCCAGCAGGTGCACTTTTCATACAGCCTCTTGCCACAACAATTCTTAGTTCTTAATTGTAGCATGGATGCATAATTGTGTGCCAGTAAGCTTGTTACCACGCAACATTGTTCATTGTTGTCCTGCGCAGATTGGCATATCAACCTCGTCAAGAATCAGGTGTGGCGGCATCAAGTCACCAGACAACTCAGTTTCTACGAACCGTCTCAATTTGCTGACCTCTTTCGGCAGCGGCCGAAAACCCACGTGGCTACCATCCCCGATAACTTCACGGTGAGAGATTTTACCGGCCCAACCAGGGAGCCTGTTTTGGACACCAAACATCACAACACCTGTTGGCGGCAAAGTTGGCATGGGTATCAAGAAAGTCAATTCACTCAGGTTCATTATTTATATTAGCAGTAGTGTATTTATTTGTTCGTCATTACTAGTTAACATAATGTGCTATCCCTAGGGCTTCTATAGCTACATACATTTGTAGGTACTGCTACCGGGATTCCAAGGGCAACAAGGTTTCGAACCAGGAGTAACAGTTGCCCGTGAGCACCCACTGGCGTCTGAAAGTATATGAGAATTTGAGAGGGGGGGAGGGGGGGGGGGATCAGAGCCAGAGTTTCGAGAAATTGCATGAAAATGTAATCTGTCTTCTATTATACTAATGAGAATCATGATCTGTGACTGTGTATATTACTGAAATCAATTTTGAATTTTTGCCTCTGTGTAAACAGCTACTCTTTGGGATTTTCGAGAAATTCGCGGCAGCTGCCGCAAGTGCTAGCAGCTTTTGCTCCGACCGGTGCTTCTGTCAGATCCTCCATCCGACCATGCGGGTGGTTGCGATGCCTGGCAAGGAGGGGTCGGAGAGAACATTTCCAGAAGGGATGCAGATTTTATTCGACTGCAACAGCAGTTTGAACTGGGGCAAAATCCGTCTACTGTCAACGTCAGGGAGATACGCAGTCAAAAAAAGCGACGGCCCCGTCAGCCCCAGGCGACTCCGGAGGAGCTACTGAATGGCCCGCAACTGCCAACTATGGAAGCATTGACTTCCGCCTGCTCGGCAGCGGATCTGAAAGAGTTGTGCCAGCGTCTTGGACTGAAAAAAAATCAAAACAAGGGTGGGCTCGCACAAAGTCTGATCGATCATTGGAGAGCAAGCCAACGTCCATTACCTGCCTCTGCCTCCACATCCGCGAATGAAGCGAATGGAGCTTCTGCTGTGCCTGCACCTGCAGCGCTCGCTGCGTTCGCGGCAGGTACCTCGTCAAGTGAACCTGCAGCTGCCATGGTCGCGGCAGGGCCCACTTCAGATATGCCGCAAGCAGTTCCTGGGGAATTTGCTTCTGCTGCGCCGGCACATGCAACGCTCACGGCAATCGCTGCTTCATCCTCGTCAAGTGTGCCTGCAGCTGCCCTGGGCATGGTAGGGTCTTCGCCAGGTATTTCTGCAGTTGTCCCTCGGAAGCGCGCTTCTGCGGCGCTGGCGGCACCTGTAGCGCTTGCGTCCTCCAAGTCATCAAGCAAGCCTGCAGCTGCTGAGGTCGCGGGAGGGCCCTGGCTGGGTGAGCCTGCGGCTGCGAGTCGGAAGCGCGTGCGTATGGGCACGGGTGGCAAAAAGCAAACGCAAGCAAGCTCAAACGCAGCAAATGTCTTTCTGAACTCTGCAGGGTAATCATTTATTACGTATCTGTCGATTCCGCTCTGTGAGTGTCTACACACGCGCATATGTACATACATACAAATAGTATTACATACATTCATAAATCAGTACATGCATACATACATTCATAAATATATACATGCCCTTTCAGAATGGAGCTGAGCATGGCAGGCGCTCAGCAACCGACAGCTGCGCCTGCGTCTGCATCCTCAACTTTGCGGAGATCTGCCGTGGCACACGCTCGACGCAGACTTACGTTGGACAGGACGAAGAAGAAGAGCGCGGTGATAATGATTCAGATTGGAGTGCAGGCAGGGATGACGAGTCCGAGGTCGACAGCGACGCCGAGAGCGATGCATATGCATAAATGACAATATCAGATGGATCATTTGCTGGTGGTGGCAGTTATAAACGTAGTCCGTTGTATAACGTAATTTCACTACTTCTTTTGCATGACATCGTCATGATGGTTATATAGTAATTACTGCCACGATGAGTCTAACTGCAATCATGTCATTCCGCTTAAAATTTGCCAGAGATAAGTATTGAATAAAAAAATTTGTAAGGAAGCGTGAGTATATATGTATTTACCTATTCCGGCTTGACTGGTCTAATCCTAACCCTAACCCGCGTTAAAATTTGGTGCATTGATATATATGCTCCTGATCCTGCCCGCGTTAAAGTTTGGAGCTCGTGGCCGCAGGTTTGAGTTCAAACGGGCCCTCACCCCGCAAGGTGTGCACTGAAGCCTAGGTAAGTTAAACTGCAACCGTGGCCGGGACAGCTTTCCGCCTCGCCCTCTGCCAGCACTTGTTGGAGTGAGCCGATGCTGGGGAGCTGAAGAAAGCTGTTGCTCGCCGGACCCGTCCTCGAATGCCGAGCCCGGTCAGCCGAGCGTTGGTTCACACAGCCTAACCCTAACCCCAACCCTAACCCTAACCCTAACCCTAAATTGAAACCCGCCAAACGATTTTCTCCGGCACGCTGGCAGTACCCGGCTGGGGCGACCCAAACACACTGTTCTGGGTCGGAACGGCGAGAGACAGCGAGCCGAGCCGCCCCGGCCTAACCCGGCAGCCTGGCGGGGCGCTGAAACCTAACCCTAACCCTAACCCTAAACTTGGCCTTGAGGAATGGCCGCCGCGTTGGCTCGCCGGCCTCCGCCGCAAGTAGACCGAATGAGGCCCTAGCTAGGTTCTGCTTGACGGGGCTCCTGATCCGGCCCGCATTAAAGTTTGGAGCTCGCCGCCACAGGTTTGAGTTCAAACGGGCCCTCACCCCGCAAGGTGTGCACTGAAGCCTAGGTAACTGCAACCGTGACCGGGACAGCTTTCCGCCTCGCCCTCTGCCAGCACTTGTTGGAGTGAGCCGATGCTGGGGAGCTGAAGAAAGCAATTGCTTGCCGGACCCGTTTTCGAATGCCGAGCCCGGCCAGCCGAGCGTTGGTTCACACAGCCTAACCCTAACACTAACCCTAACCCTAACCCTAACCCTAACCCTAACCCTAAATTGAAACCCGCCGAACGATTTTCTCCGGCACGCTGGCAGGACCCGGTTGGGGCGGCGCAAACACACCGCTCTGGGTCGGAACGGACGTAGAGAGACAGCGAGCCGAGCCGCCTCGGCATAGCCCGGCAGCCTGCGGGCTGTACAGAGTCTGAGTCATAGATACCCGGCCAATTAGCACTGGGTGAAGCAAGTTTTTGTGTTTATGTGAGCAAGTTTATGCACAAGTAAGATTACGTACGCTAGCACTTGTTCTACGACAGTGTAAGGGCCTTGCCACATCGGGAAGAGTTTGACGCTAACCAAGTTGGGTACCTGGGGTACGTACAGGAAGACTAAGTCCCCTTTATGGTATTCCCCCGACTCATACTTGACTTTGTTTGGCGTCTGCTGGTTTTGTTTGTGAGCCTCTTCGGCCTCCCGTGCCTTCATGACGTATAGTCTGGCTTCCGCCATGACTCGTAGGCGACAGGCAATCAGCTCATCATGCTCCAAAAAGCCCCCTTCCGGGAGGTCCGGTAACACCAGCTCCTCCAGAATCCTCAAGTGCTGCCCGTATACTAGGAGATTGGGGGAAGCGCCCGTGGCTTTTCTGCCCAATGCCCTCGATGCGGTGTTGTTCATGGAGAACACAAAAGACGGTAAGGCCTTATGCCATATGTGCTGATTATCGCGACAATACTGCTGGAGCGCGGCCTTGAGCGGTCTATGGACCCTCTCGATTTTGCCGTTGCTCTCTGGTGAATATGCAGTTGCGTATTTCCACTTAAAGCCCCACACTGTGGACAGCCGAGCGGGGCGTTCGTTCGTAAACTCCGATCCCCGATCGCTGTATACATTTTCGGCACTCCGGTATATCGGAAGACATGGTCGACCAGGGCCTTGCATGTCGATTCCGCATCCTTTTCCACAACCGGTACCGCGAACACATAGTTTGAGAAGCGATCTATGGCTGTCAGGATGTACCGATAATTGTGGGTCTCCGCTCGCGGTAGCGGTCCTACGTAATCAACATGTAAAGTTTTGAATAGGTTCTCAACAAGCTTGTATTCGCCATAAAGGCCTCTCTGAGCGTTGCTGTGTGGTGTCTTGGTTTGCTTGCAGTGTTCGCATGTGTCGACTGTGTCGACAATGGATTTCTGCATGCCATGCCACCAAAACCTGCGTGAAATAAACCATGACATTTTATCCCTTCCCGTGTGTGAGTTGAGAGCAGAGCGGTGAGTAGCTAAAAAGGATCGCCTTGCGTAACTGGGTTGGTACCCACATTGTCCACTTTGAACGCATCTTTTCCCAATTACCGCCTGCCCCCTTATACCACAGGAGGTTATCATGCCAGGTCATCGTTTTCTTGTGGGCCCTTATTTCTCTCGTCTCAGGGTTTGCTATCGGGTCAATAGCGTGAGCAATGAAGGAGCCCCATTCCTTAGAGCTCTTCGCCAACTGACCAAACACCTCGGGGCTCGCCACTGTCATATCCATGTCATCCAGCTGGAGAGCACTGGTGACTAGGCTTATAGGCCCCTCTGTTCGGCGTGTTCGCTCGGCAGCCGCGATAATCGCCGACCTTTCAGGGTGAACATGCTGGGGTACCCAGAACGACTGCGTCCTATCCGCGAAAAATGCGTTAAAGGAGTGTTCATGTTTATGGGTCTGACCCGGCTTTATATCCCCCTCGCTGAGGATGTCCGACTGGGTGTCGATCTCCTCCAGCAGGTCTTGCCAGTCCTCAGCTTCGTGTTGCGCGCAGCACACGCGACGTATGCATTGCAGCTGGTCCAACAGTTCAGCTTGAGAATCGGGTCTATATCCCGGTGTCCAGCTTTGCGCGTTGGTGGCCATATATGCCATCCCCGCCGGCAACGTGTCTTTGAAATCTGCTGTGTGCTCCGTGGCCGTCCAGTCATCATCGGCTGTCCATCCGACTAGGCAGGCCGTGGGAGTTTCTAATGCAAAGCGGTCTAATCCGTCGCCTAAGAGCCTTTCATCCGAGGCATCCGTGATAGGCTATCTGGGACCGTATTTTCTTTACCTTTAATGTACTCGATGGTGAAATCATACAAGGCCAGCTCCGACTGCCATCGGGCCAGTCGTCCCGTATGTTCTCGGTCCATGAGCCATCTAAGGTTGGCGTGATCTGTTTGAACCAATATGTTCGGAGCACTCCACAAGTACTCCCTCAGCCGACTGATGTGTTTGCGATCTGTTTGAAACTATCGCCAACGCTTCGCGTTGTCTGGTGCAGTAGTTGACTTGTTCGGGCGTCAACTTCTAGCTGACGAACATGATCGGTCTCAACTGGTTGTGGTCAGAGCCGTATTGTTGTAAGACGGCCCCGACCGCGTATTTCGACGCGTCGGTTGCTACAACAAAACGCTTCTCAAAGTCGGGGAGAACCAAGACCGATCCGCCCTCGGTGAGGGGGTCTCGTGTCATGATCAACGCCTCCTTCAGCTTTGTGTATACCTCCGCCGCCTTTGGCGGCCATTCGCCATCCAGGTCGCCGTGAAGGCAGAAGTCCCGTAATGGTTGACAAAGTCCTGGAAGTTCGGGATAAATTCCGAGTACACCTGTGCCATACAGAGGAAGGAGTGCAGCGCTGTGCGTGTGTTTGGGCGTGGAAGGAAACGGATAGCGTCCCGCTTCTCCGGCTTCAACACTATTACCCCATCCTTGACTCTGTACCCTAGATAATCGATGTGGTCCTTAGCGAACGAACACTTCTCTAGGTTCAACCTGAGGCCGAAGGCTTCTAGGCGTCTCAAGATGTCCGACACGTGAGCCAGGTGCTCCGCTTCTGTCTTCGAATAAATAACGATATCATCGATGTAACAAAAGCTATACTGGTTAGTATGTCCGTAAGTTTCAGTGAACTCCGGATCACCGTACTTCGGGTCGGACAGAGCTTGATTCATGCAATCCTGAAAGATAGCCGGGGCGGTTTTCAATCCCATCGTGAGGACTGTCCACTGGTACAGTCTCCCGCCGACGGCGAAGGCCGTCAGTGCCCGACTCTCCACATCCAAAGGAATGTTCCAGAATCCATTCTTCAAGTCTAGCTTTGTAAAGAACTTAGAATCCCGGAGTCGATTGAGGCCATCCCGCATACGGGGTATTGGTGCCTCAACGCTCTTGATGATCTTATTGAGCCTCGTGTAATTGATGCAAAATCGTTGCTTGCCATCCGGCTTTGGCGCAAGCCGAACCGGTGATCGGTACTCCGACCATGACGGTTCTATTAGCCGTTTAGCCAACATATCTTGGATCATTTCCTCGCAGATCTGCTCCTCCTTGTAACTGAGGCGCGATCCACGGAGACGAGGCATCGTCTGTCCCACTCGTCGCTCTATCTTAGCAGCAGTGTGCGTCACGCCGCCGGCTACAAGGGGTCCAAAAAGTATCTCATTCTTCAGAAACTGAGCCTTGAGATCCCGAACAAGTCTGGTGACCCTGACTGTCGCGCCACGACTTCGTCGATGATCTCTTCGACCGGTTTCTGGTTTCTCGGGTCATCCGGGTACTCTAAGATGGAGTCCGGATCCTCAACCTCATCATTCGCGTCCCTGCCTGGGTATCGCGTGGTGGACTGGTTGTCCCATGTTGCAAATTCCTGAAGTTCTACTAACATATCGGCGTATTGTTTTGCTGCCGACTTGTGAAAGAACCCCGGAAAGATCTGAAAGGCAATCTCCCGCATGTCATCCACCTTTCGGGTCAGTAGTTTGGTTCTGTATGCCAGACCGTCCTGCCTTGATCCTAATCGGAATGCCATGAGTGGTTTAGCCTGTCGACTAGGTATCGGTATTGGGTCATCGACCACCCTATCCAATACATCCCTCCACCACATCACGGTGGGGTGTATCGGGAGTATAATGGTGATGTCTTAGCCCCGATCCAACCTGTCAGCCAAAAGTTTCGGCAGCTTCGACAGGTTCTCGGGCTGTATAGGCTCCGATCCCTTGTACCATAGTTTTAACTTTTCCATCACATTATCGTTCTCTGTGAGGCGTTTAGATGCATGGAAAACCGAGCTCGATTTGACCCTTATGAATTCATGTGGCCGTTTCTGCCCACCCCCATATAGGTAGGTTTGGTCAAAGCCGTGCCGTGATTCATCCTGCTTCTGCAGCAGCAAGATTTGGGCCTCGCGCTCAGCTGCTAAATCCTCGAAGCCCGCCCATGGGCCGGTCAGCTTCGGGACATAAACATTCGTGTATACCCATGCTGTGCCAGCGGGCGTAACACGCTGCTGTGTCCGTATATCATGCGGTATGGGGGGTGCGGGCGGGATCAAGGTCATCTGCGCTCTCCCCCTATACGGATGATCTACCGGACGTTCTGGACTAGGGTTCAAGTATGGGGTATTCCGCCACATGTCGGCCCCTTCCATACTTAACATCCTGCCCTAATAAAAGCTGAGCTTCCATCATCTTCAGATCAGGTTTACCCAGCACTATCGTTCCCGGGAAATCTGGCACTACCAAGACGTGTATTGTGTATGTCATGCCAGTCGGGAATTCCACCGTCAACAGTATACGACCAGTGATCGCACTTCTTCCGTCGTTAGCAACCCGGATATATCCGAGCTTCCCTTCGCGCGTGAAATCGAATACTTTCCGAATTTATCTATAAATCTTTTTCCCGCGAAGGTGATTTGTGCCATGCTATCGTTACCGGTGTCCAGGTGGGCGTTGAGCTTCACCAAAATAAACGGGTGTAGCTCATGTCCCTTGCCTCCGCTGCAGGGAGGTCCTGGGGTTCGGCTGTCGACATGAGGGCTTGTTGCAGTTCCATCTCAGCATACCTGCGTGCCATCCGGCGTTGTGCATCGCCAAGCTTGTCCGGGTCCACCAAGAGTGTTAGTCCCATCTGGCTTACGACCGCCGGAGCAACGCTTGGGCCATCCCGTGGGCCCGGGAGCATTACAGAGTTCTGTGCTGTGAATGGTGATGCAGTATATATGTTGTCTGTGTGTGGGGGGAATGCATGGTCAATATGCGGTATATTCGAGTGATTAATATCGGAACCTGCCACCGTTCCCGGGGCTAGTCGAACACCACGACCGAGCAAAAACCGTTGAAGTGCTATTTGTTTTGCCCTGGCTTTAATGTTAATCAATCACCTTGTTCTCAAAAAGGGCTGTTTTCTGTAGTGAGGCGACTGGGATGGAACCTGCCTTGCTTACGCAGGTGTCCGCTGTGCGGACACGGCCACTTAGCCCGCATTTTACCATCATCCTCACTAGCCGCCTGTGCGACATCGTCTTCGGTTGGAGATGGGTGAGGGTCCGCCTGTACATTGTTGCGGAAGGTCGTCACCTCAGGTGAAGGTGTACGGCCACAACTACTGTTGTACCCCTCTGTTATCTCTTCGCTCACCCCTGCCGTAGCAGTACTATTGACTGTGATCAAAGGGTCTGAGGCCCCCGCAATACTATATACTTGCGGTGTAGAAGGGGGCACAGCAACCCTAGCCGTCGGTGACTCGATACTGACTTGTGTCACCTGACCTGGCGTTGGTGTAGCCTCCATTCTTACTGTCTTATCTACTACTGGTGCGGGTGGGGACACAGCAACCCTAGCCGTCGGTGACTCAACATCGGCTTGTGTCACCTGACCTGGCGTTGGTGTGGCCTCCGTTACTATCACCCTATTAACTAGTGTTTCTGTTACTACTGCGCCTGTCCCGACAACTAGTCCATCACCCTCTGCGGTGGCTATCGTTTCCAACGGGTGTGCAAAACGCACCCGCTTACGTGTCCCGGGGTGTGTCCTTTCCGTTGATTGTCTAGGACTTGAATTTGCGCTTCTTGGAGGACTTGTGTCCTGCTGGCTGGCCTTGGCCTGCACAACACATGTGACGCGTTTCTTGCGTTTGTGTTTGCGTTTGCGTGCTGTGGGCTTACCCATCTGGCTCAGGAGTGTCTCCTGACCGGGCATGTATGCGCGAACTTGTCGGCCGCTGGGAATTGGCTCTTGAGCGTTTCGGCTTCCGCATCGAAGGCGGCGCACCAACTCGCCACGTGCCCGTTTGGCATCAGAGAGACCCGACCGTGTTCATCAACGTCCGGGAATGGCAAGTTCATGTGTGCCTGCTGTTTCGGGCAGGGCACCCAAAATCGCCATCTTCCGGCCTCTTGACCTTCGACTCTTCCGCCTTGTATCTGCGTATATACCGCCTCATCGCTATTGGGTGCTGTGGGGTGCCCGGGAATGTGTGCCATCGTTGACACGACTTTCCCATGAGGCAAGGCCATACCCAAAATCGACGTTCTGGTAAGCAGTCAAAAGCCAGTGCGTGGTGAAAATAATCACACAAAGTATTAGACTTGACCGTTGGCGGGTTGCCAAGGTCGTCTAACCTCTGTACCCCGTACGGGCATCCCGCCGGACCAGGGTCAATGGCTAATGAGCTGAGAGGTTGATTGGTTTGCCGTGGGATTGTACGTGTTTTCTTTTTCTTTGTCGCCGGCTGACGTGGGGGCGGGGCCCCTTGTGTCTGGCTAACCGGCGGTGGTGTGGGAGGTAACATGGGGGGTGGTAAGGGCGGTGGTGAGTAGATGGGCATGGTAAACTGTGGTGCTTGGTAAGTATGAGGTGGTGATATCAAGCCCACCGGTGGTGGAGAATGAAATCCCGAAGTGGATTGTTGGGCATATGGGTTAGGGCTACCCCCCGCTGAAAAAATGTAGATGCGTATGGGTTTGGAGAATGTCGCGGCCCCTGGCCCCAATACGGGTTCGAGGAGCTCGATGAGCTCGACGACGATGACCAGTATGGGTTAGGTGAACTCGAGGGGGATCTCTGATAGGAGCTGGACCCCGTATAAAAGTGGTCTCCCCATGAGGTGGATGTTACGAAGGACAGTATGTCGAACTGTGGTTCGTTTGCCTTGGCCTGATGATCAGGCAACGACAATCCCACAGCCTGCATGGCCTGCAGCAAGATGCTTGCCCGTCGCATACGTTCGTCCTTGTTCGATTTAGAGCCGAAAATTTTCTTCACAAAAGTTGCATCCCACGCGGATACTTTGACCAATCGGTCAACGCGAAAACTCTGAAGCGAGAATGCGCGGTCATCGGCATCCTGTGCCTGTGACAAGACGTTGCGAATGTATCTTTCCCCCGTTGTTCGGCCTTTGGTGGTCGTTGCTCTAGCGATGCCCTTAAGGACTGCCACTAGTAACATCGCGAAATCAGCACGAACTAAGGGCGTGATCAGCTTTTGTGGAAGGTCCACGATTTCGTTGTGTGGCACATCGGCTTCCCACATACGTTGTGCCATTGCCGACACCAGGTCGGCGACGATAACAGGGTCGCACATGAAACCCCAGTTGGCCCCCTTTACAAATTGTTCGAGCAGGTAATGAGGTCGGCCGGGAGGCTTCAATTGTCCCCCTTGAATCAGTCGGCCCGCTTCCTCATCCCATTGTGGCCACTTGTGCGTTAACAAGTCTTGGGATGCCCAACGACTGGCTTTGTTGGCTAATATCTGTTTAGTGTCAGCAGCGGTTAGACTGAACTGTCCAATCGTGCTGTCTAGACACCTATAGCCCAACAAAAGCAAAATACCTTCGCCATAATCAATATTGACTTGCGGGTTATACTTGCCATAGTCAAAAGTTGTGGCCTTGTCAAGCCGAGTCAGAGCTCGTTCGACCAATTTGTCGTTCGCTTTCCTTTGTTCTTCCGTGGTGTTTGAAGGTCGGTTGTGTCCGCCACCCCCTGGCTTCCCTGGGGCGGGACAACTACCGTCTTGTGAAAGAAGATGAATGTCGTTCCCTCTTTGACGACAGTTGCTCTGCCATCATTGCCATATGTGACATGAACCTCGTTCGCTAGGCGAATTCGGAGGATGTCACTGATGGTCTATGCTACTAACTCGCACATAGCGAGGAAGTTGCACCAGTAGAGCTTAACCACCGGGTGGGGAGCGATTTTCTTTTCCACCGTCTTACCACCTCTACTAGCCTTTCTCAAACACCATGGTGGCCTTGAAGTATTTGAACTTCGTTGCCATCCTACTCACCCAGGTCCACTGATGCTATTCGATTGTATCAAGCAGCTCGTTAAGGGTGTCCCGGGCTTGGGCAGCTGCTGTTGAATCGTCCTCAGCGGGGAGAAGCTGTTTCTTCCAGCTCTTGTGCTCTGTGAGGGTGAGATTCCAACTTGCAGCCGCAGCACTCAGGTTTCGCGCTGAAACTATATTCCAAGCTTGTATCTCCGAGATAAACACCAGCAACCCTGCCGAGTTGGGCCACTTTGTGTCTGTAGCTAGTTCCTTATCCGGGTCCTGTGTGAAAAGAAAAGTGAGAAAGGGTTGCAGATCCTTTTTCTCGATGAATAAGGTATTCAGCAGAGCTGGGTACCTTTGGTGGTTTATCTGCCACGCTTCGTCGAATAAGAAGTCACGCACGGTTGCTAGAACCCTGTAGAGGTCCATAACATGATGTATGGTAGCGGTACCATTTGCAGTAAGGCTCGGATTGAACAAATGCATTAGTCCAATAGCCCCAGGGCCATGTATCGAGGGTTCCTTGAACATACACCTGTACCAGGTTGCCTCCTCGTACATATTATTCGGGAAAAGATGCATCGAGCTGTCGTTTGGGTTTGTCCCATGTTCATCGTCATCTTGAGGGTTGCCTGGCCATCCCTCGGCTGGGCCTCGGTATCGGTCCAGCACTACCTTCGTTTGAATTGCACGAGCCGGAATTACCAACCGATTGTCGGGCCCTCTCCATGGGGAGCGAGGGACAGGTTCCTCCTGTGCTCCTCCTCCTCCCCTTACGGGAGTGGTAAAACCGCCGCCTGTGGCGGGCGTGTCGTTACCGTCTGCTTCGTCAGACATGTCGAGTTTTATAACGATGGATGATCTCGTTTTAGAGCCTATCCACGCCATGTTCAGTGTGCCCCTGAAGGGTTGAAACGAGCAGATGGAGTCGTATGTTCTTGTGTTGTGTAAGTGTGCTGTTGTGTTTGTCTTTTTGTTGTCGTGTGTTCTGTTCGCTGTGTCGTCACTGCTTGTGTCAAGCACGATGTTATACAACACGACAACCGACTCACACCCAACACAACAATCAACAAATAACAATCAAGGAATTGGTGGACTCACCCTCGCCCTCTGTCGGGGCAAGCCTTGCTGTTCCTTCTGCCAAGCCAGACGATGTGTACGTGTGCACCCTGACAAAGTACACCACACTTGTGCTTCACAAACAAGTCGGTTAGCAACCTTATTCCACCCTCGTGCGTACACAATCAAGAATTGTTCAAAAAGGTTTTCAATGATCCTTTCTGGGCTCAGCCCAATAGGTCACTGTTATTGTCCTTTTGTGAAAGAACCTTTCCCAACTCAAAAACCAACCGAAGCTTTGCCTTTTTGAGTTATGCGGTGTGTTTGTGAGTGTTCTCGTGTGTGTGTATGTGTTTGTGTGTACCGAGTGCTGCTGACTCTTCACACAACAACGGCTGATGCCTTGTGAGTTGCTCGGTGTCAGATTTTTTGTTCTTGGTGACCTATTTGACACCACACACACGTTGTTAGTGCTTGGGTGTGATGTGAGGTGTGTGTCTCGTCTGTGTGTCTACGAGAGTGTGTATGCATGTGTGTGTACCGAGTGCTGGTGACTCTTCACACACTTGTTGTCGATTGTCTTGGAAGCCACTCGGTATCCGAGTTCTTGTCCTTGTTGATTTATATGACACCACACAACACGTTTGGAGTGTTTGAGTGTGTTGTGGGGTGTGTGTTTCGTTAAAAATCGTTCCCAAAACCCTTTTTAGCCTCCCTGTCTTCAATTTACACTCAATTCCCCCGGCCTAGGTCTTAATAGACTGGCCTACCAACCCTTTGAGAGATGGCTACCTTCTTTGGTGTGGGATGGGTGTTGTTTGTATAAACAGGTTTTATGCCAAAGGAATAGGATTCTGTATGTGTGTCGTTTGTTTGTTTTCTTCTGCCTCGTTGCACGTATTGACGTGCCAACAACGTTTGTGTGTGTTACGTGTTTGTGGCAGTACAAACAAGAGTTAGAGCGTGTAATTGTTGGTTATTCTCCTCGTGAGGAGTATGTGTAGGTATACGTGTAGGAGTGTTGACAGCATTGATAGGAGGGTGTTTTCCTTCTCCTTGTGTGTGTTTGTTAAGCACTCCTCCGGCTCGACAATGTGTCGACAATCACACCAGTGAGCCCC
>WBZZ01002961.1:97500-100000 GCA_019918135.1 Paulinella micropora
TGTATTCGTGTATGTATTATGTAGTGTGTATTGTGTGTGTGTGTGTGATGTCTGAACGTTATGTACGCAGGTTATGTACGCATGTTATGTATGTATGTAGGACGAAATTTACGTCTTCGGATTATAAAGTGCCCGTTGCATCAAGCGCCATCCAGGACCTGAACATCCAGCTGCAGCAGGTAGTTTTGGAACTTGCCTGCTGCTCCGGCCTTGGCTCGGATAGATAGATAGATAGATAGATAGATAGATAGATAGGATAGATAGATAGGATAGATAGATAGGATAGATAGGATAGATAGGATAGATAGGATAGATAGGATAGATAGGATAGATAGGATAGATAGGATAGATAGGATAGAGGATAGATGGGATAGATAGGATAGATAGGACAGATAGGATAGATAGGATGGATAGGATGGATAGGATGGATAGGATGGATAGGATGGATAGGATGAGATAGGATGAGATAGGATGAGATAGGATGAGATAGGATGAGATAGGATGAGATAGGATGAGATAGGATGAGATGGATGGATGGATGGATAGATAGATAGATAGATAGATAGATAGATAGATAGATAGATAGATAGATAGATAGATAGAGAACGAGAGATACGAATCCGCTGCGGAAGGTATCTTTTGAACTTGCCTGCTGCTCCTGCCTTCACGTAGAGAGAGAGAGAGAGAGAGAGAGAGAGAGTGAGAGAGAAAGAAGAAGAAAGAACTAAAGGAGAGAGAGAGAGAGAGAGAAAGAGAAAGAAAGGAAGAAAGAAAGAAAGAAAGAAAGAAAGAAGAGAGAGAGACAGAGAGAGAGAGAGATTGGGTTCATGATGTGTACCTGTGCATGGTAGATTGGCTGCGTGACGATGAAACTCTCTGACATCCTGACAGCAAAGGCAGAGCTAGAGATAATGCAATCGCAAGGAAACTCGTTGTCAGTCAATTTGGTTTCAAACTGCCCGCTCGATGCATTCTTAGTCAGTGTGACCTGGGAGGATCCGGAGCTCCTAGTTACCGTGTCAAGCCTTCAAAGTTCTGCTGGCAGCAAGGTCGGCGTGGCAAAG
The DNA here is from genome assembly GCA_019918135.1 of Paulinella micropora. Lineage (NCBI taxonomy): Eukaryota > Cercozoa > Imbricatea > Euglyphida > Paulinellidae > Paulinella > Paulinella micropora. The sequence goes on from WBZZ01002961.1 coordinate 98,565, forward strand.
CTGAGTGGTGCTCTGGATCGCTTGCCTTCGGCTTGGCCTCTTTTTCTCAGCGGTTGTACTGCAACCAACAACTACCTTCCCCGGTCACAGCGGCCATGCTCGGCCTTGCGCAGGGCGTTGTGGCGCAAAGTCAAGCAGATTGCAGTTACATAGTCCAAGTGACCGTCCCGCAACCGTGTTGGGCACAATACAGCGATAATAATGATTTGCACTGCTCCTACGGGGCCAAGAAGGTGGACTGCACCCCCAGCCCCACCGCTTCTGTCAGGCACACGCCGTCGACCAGCCTGTCGCCCGTGTTTGCAAGCGTGACCAGCAGTATCTCCGCATCGCCAAGCGTGACCAGCAGTATCTCCGCATCGCCTTCGGTAAGCAGAAGCTGGACGTCCTCGGCCAGCCTGTCGCCCGTGTCTGTAAGCGTGTCTGTAAGCGTCAGCAGTATCTCCAGTCCCTCGGTGTCGCCAATTTCGGTCAGCAGCAGCAGCCCGACACCCGCTACCTCCGAAACATCTTCTAGTTCTGAAACATCCTCTACTTCTCCAATACAATCCTCCAGTGCTTCACCCAGTCCAAGCAGCGACCCTTCTGTCAGCGCTTCCGTCAGCGATTCCGCCACCACTTCACCCATTCCGAGCATCACCACTTCTGTCAGCGTTTCTGCCACCATAAGCCCTTCTTGCAGCCCCAGCCCTCCTCCTCAAAAATTCGTCACTACGTGGAATTTTGGAGGTAAAGATGTTGAATGTTGGCATATATATCATGATTACGAAAAGTGATCATGAGGATGCTACTTCTACTTCTACTTCTACTTCTACTTCTACTTCTACTTCTACTTCTACTACTACTACTACTACTACTACTACTACTACTACTACTACTACTACTACTACTACTACTACTACTACTACTACTACTACTACTACTACTACTACTACTATTACTATTACTATTACTACTATTACTATTACTACTACTACTACTACTACTACTACTACTACTACTACTACTACTACTACTACTGCTGCTGCTACTACTATACTGCTACTGCTGCTACTACTACCACTGCTAGTAGTAGCACCACCACCATCACCACCACCACCACGACGACGACCACCACCACCACCACCACCACCACCACCACTACTACTACTACTACTACTACTACTACTACTACTACTACTACTACTACTACTACTACTACTACTACTACCACTACTACTACTACCACTACTACTACTACTACTACTACTACTACTACTACTACTACTACTACTACTACTAGTACTACTACTACTACAATACTACTACAATACTACTACAATACTACTACTACTACTACTACTACTACTACTACTACTACTACTACTACTACTACTAATGCCACTACTGCTACTACTGCTATCATGACTACTACCACTACTACTACTACTACTACT
>WBZZ01002961.1:105000-117500 GCA_019918135.1 Paulinella micropora
ATCTATCTACACCCTTTGCGCGAGCAATTATATCGTTTGTTTGTCCTTTTCTCTTTCCTGACGCAGGTGATTCTCTGCAATAGCTTCGCTTCCGGAACCAGTCTATGTAGTAACACTGGTCTCCTACCAATACTTGGTTCTTGCAGTTTTTCAAGCGGTTTTAGCGGCTAGATCGGTCACTCCCGGCTGGCCATGGCTTGAGTTGACAATTTGTAGTCCCACTGACGCTGGCGGAAAAGTAACGTGAAGGCTGTGGATGGATCGTAAAACTTAAGTGAATGAAATGGAAAAGGAACAACGTGCTGGAAGTGCCACAAAGAGAGAATAGTCAGGGGGGGGGGGGGGGGTAGACGCTGGCGTCACGACTTTTGCCACTGAGATGTTTCAACATCTGGACAGGATGTTCAATATCTCGGCAGCAAGTTGCTGAGCTATCAAGGACCTGGATGAACTGTAACCGGAACAGCTACTCTGCCACTTAGTCCTCTCTCTCTCTCTCTCTCTCTCTCTCTCTCTCTCTCTCTCTCTCTCTCTCTCTCTCTCTCTCTCCATCCCTCTCTCTCCTTCTCACTCTTCTGTCTTGCGTGTGTGTGTCTGTGTGTGTGTGTGTATGTGTGTTTGCTTCAGTATATAAGCTTATATAAACATGTATAGAATATATACACATGGGGGACCGTCCTGCGCCTCCGCCACTCGCACAGCCTTGAAAGGCTTGTCTTGCTGCACCTGCACGCATACATGCACATGCACATGTACACGAAGGGAGAGAGAGAGACGCCAAGGCCATGCGAGGGGCTCCTGGCCGTACGAAGTGCTATAGCTAGTGAAGCATGTGGCAAAGGATCAGACGCTGCCAGGGCTTCACCCTTGAGGTGATAACTCCGGTCGGAGACCGAGACACTTGTTCGTGCGCGGCTGCTCATGGATGGACTTTCAACTTTTATGTCAAGGACTCTTTGTTAGGTAGTTCTTGTTTTAGGGGCCAGGATAAATAGCCCGATAGGTAGAGCATAGGGCTTGGACTCGTGTAGCTATATTGCCGAACTCCACTGGAGACGTAGGGTAGCACACATATTTCATTTTTACTTTACCTTTTATGTTCACTTTGATAGTACACCTGGACTGACTCGTAGGGATTCTAATTAAGGAGGAGCATTGGACATTTGTAATTAGACCCTTCTCCTCAGTACCTCTTATTATTAGTCAGTAGTGGTCTTTATGATGTAGTATTATTAGCTCTTAACGTAATTTCAGTCCACTTAAGTGGACTGAATCTACTTAAGTGGATGGGATTGTAATTAGGTTTACCGTCACGCATGTAACATCGTTCTGGAATAAGATATCAATATGTAAAGCATGTATTATAATTAAAAAAACACGTCTAGTTTATATTTCGACGTTCTTCTGGTGTAGAAAGTGGCAAAACTGACTTGTAGAACGATTTAAGGTGCCACTCGTATTTTTCCCGGAAAATCTGTGGTGGAAAAGCCGATTTTTGATCAGCATGGGAGCCATTCTAATAGCTCGTTCTCTGCAACCATGCAACATCCTGTCATGCAAATTTGTAACAGTGCTCCTCAACATTTTTCCTGTTTGAGGTTTCAAGTGGTAGCCTAGTTGTTTCAATGAATTTTTGGTTTCCCCCAAACTTGGTCCTGCCAACGTACGGCTTCATTTACCCCCTTTGGAGGGTGAAATATCAATCCTTTAATGCTGAGAAATGACTCGATCATGCTTTGTTAAAAATATGTCATATTTTCAGAACTATTGAAAGATCACCACAATTTTCTGGTTGAGATTCATCAATGTTAGTACCCATTCGGTCCTGCAAGTGAACCGTGCGCGCCGGCCATTTTCCAACCAAAAGCTGAGAAATATGCATAAAAATTTTGCATTTCTTTTTTTCATCATGTTTTGTCAGACTGTCTTTGTAAAACTTAATTTCTTTGTAGGTAATCAACACAACTTATTAGAGGTTTGTTCGTTGCAAATGACACAACACTAAAAAATATTTCATTTTTTTAAAAAAATTAAAATTCAACAAAGGTAACCGGTGCTTCATGAAATCAGTGAAGCATCTCACATCAACGTGCGAGAAAATGTTACTAGTAGCAGAGAAGTTGATCAAACAGAAAAACAAATGTGTTAAACAAATGGAAAAATGTAAAATGATTGAGACACAGCAGCCTGCGACGAATTTTGTGAAACGTCACACCAATGTCTGCATGTTTGGCAAACTTTGTCACAATTTTAAATTTTTCTGCTTACACATTAATTCATGTAGGATGCATTAACTAGGAATCACTTGACGCACAAAATTGAACCAGAAGCTTCATCACGAAGCTGTTGCTCTAAAGCTTCAAGGAATTTTTGTTTTACATTGTGTGAAAAGTAGGTAATGAATCTAACATCATGTCGTTAATTCTGTTCAAATGAAGATTTTTGTTTCTTACTAAAATGTTTTTAGGTCACTAAAGTGATTTTTGCACCCTCAACTATGTGTGTTCTCAACACAGACAGGTACTATTAACTTAGAAAATTTATATTTCTAAAAAAAACAACAAATAATTTATTTTTTTTGTGAAAAACAGAAATATGTAATATTTGGGAAAATAACTCAGTTTTAACAACGTCACCTAAAAAAAAATCTGTAAAATCAAGTTCAAATGGTTTTTTGAAAAATTAAAATATGTCACTGTAGTATTCCATGACATGAATGATTTTGAGTCGACAATCACTGTAATCAAAGCGCTAAAACTAGTTTAGGATAACTTTTTTTTCAATGACTGAACAAACTAGGTCAATGGTCTATTTTTGATTGCTAAAAATATCGTGGAACCGTTTTAATCATGCTAACACCAAAAAAAAGAAGCATGTTTTCCAGCATGCTGATTGTTTTTTGGAAGCATTGAACAAATCTGGTCAATGTGAGCGCTTTTGCATTGGTATTTTGTGTGTGAGAACGTCCTAAATCTGTTTTGGGACGTTGTAAAACTAATGAACTCATTTTTTTTTCAACACTTCTCAGCTTTTAGTTAGATCAAGAACTTCAGTTAATGTCTGGAAATGAAACTTGAAGGTTCATGATCAGTTTAACTACTTTAAAAACATTAAAAATGAAGAAAAGGTTTACCTAGAGATGAATGATCTTATCATGAATTGTATTTTGTTTGATTTTTTGGTGTGTGATTCAGTTTAAATCTGTCTTTCTTTTGGTTTTTTAAAAGTTAAAATCATGTGTGGTTGTGTCTGAACTAGTTAGCATGTGATGTGTAATTTCAATTGTAAAAACGTTACTATGTTTTTGACTTTCATGTTAATTGTTGCAGCTGAATGAATGCTTGATCGTGAAAATTAATATGAAGAAGACAAGCAATCTAATTTTTTTTTTCAAATATGACTAATATGGCATATTTCTTCTTTTTTTTAAAAAACAACATCAATGTTCGGTTGAGTCTTGCAGACAAAAAAATATGATATATTTTCATTTCATGCAACTGACACAGAAAATGTGAGTCTGGGAATTCGAATCTTACATTCTTTTTCCATCACATGCTTCGTCTGTGTCTTTGTAGTTCCTGAAGAAAACCTTGCTTCTTAGATTTAAAGACACACCATTTAATTTTGTTCATCTCGAAAGCAGCAAAATGTTAAAAACAAACAGAAAGACGAATCTAAAGAAGAATGGAAGTTCGAAGCGACACTAGAAAAGTAACGCTTTGTAGGACTCGAAGAAGAAAAATGAAGACAACGTCCGAGTCCCTGCAAAGCGTGCATCGTTCAGTCATGCATGAAATGAGAACAGTGCACGACGTGTCAGAATTGAAACTGCCTTCTCTTACTGTGGACATTTAAGTGGCAAACTATCACACTTTGATCTCATCGTTCTCCATCAATCTAAGTGATACGACAAATCTGAAGCCAGCATTGGAAAGCTAAAGACAACAGCTTTCCAACGGTGTGCGCTACATTTCCGTATCTCAAACATTGATTGAGAAAAATGAGGTCAAAGTTTGATGGTTTTGCCACTTGAATGTCGACAGTCACTGTAATAATGCACTTGGATGCGGGCATTGTTTTTGAAATATGCTATATTTTTCGAAAGTACTTTTTTCATTAAATTGAGCTTTTTATTTCATTGTTTTAATTTTGCCTGAACGTTTTCGTGCCTCCGGACAGGTTCAAGACTTTCCTTCTCGCTAGTCTCGTTTCCACCGGTACTTGTAGTGTGTTTAAAGACATCAGTTCCGGAAAATATATCATACAAATCACAGGCTTGAGCCAAAATTGCAAGGCTGCACTGTTCTTTGATGGCTGAAACTGCTTTCATGACGTTTTTTTCACGCTTACCCAAGTTAAAACAGAAAATTTCAATACATTACAAATATTTTTTTTCCCCTGAATTGCCGTACGTTGGCAGGACCAAGCCAAAGCATTTTTTCTCAGTGTTATCAAATATGAACTAATGGTGTTTGCGAGTACAGCCTTGCACAGACAGCACTGCATGGGAACATTGAGCTGTGTTATATTGTTAGTATATAGGTTATGATAATGTTTTCTCTCCTGGGGACACAACCGTTTTTTCAAGTTGTTTGTTCGTGTTGACTTTTCTCACAAGTGTTGTTTTGTATTGTTGTTGGAAATAGGTTTGTTTCCAACGCACAAAGACTGTCTTGACATAGCGTATTAATAGCATAGGAACCTGTCCTCTGCATCATTGCGAATGCTTTGTATATATTTTGTGTTATATATATTTGCCTTTTGTGAATCTATTTACTGACTCTTTCAGTTGCTACTTCACTTTCAAAAATTTTAGTTTTAGCTTCCCTTATTCATGGAGTAAGTATTAATATATACAGTATCAGACTATCAACTGCTTATTAATATCGTTGTAAAATTATTGCTGTAATATCCTATCAGACTGAACACCTTATTATATAATAACGACCAGCTAAAACCTTTACAGTTGATATTAATAATAATTTGTCACTTTTTTAAACCGGTTCGTTAGATTCTCCTCTGTATATACGACGTTTCGACTTCACTAACTACTTTTCGATTCCGTTCAGAAATGATTTCAAACGATTAAGTCAAAGATCTTTTTAGAAAAGACTAACCATGGCCTTGAGGCGCCTCTTGTAACTTCAACGGCAAACACTTCCGAAAAGGGTTCACATCGTTCTGCCCATTTTACTCGCAACCAGCAAATTGTACAAGGACGTCCACACAGAGCACGCGAGGGATGAGGGCGGCTCGCTGACTGTCAAACACATCCTACCTCGACCTCAAGGCGCGCGCGCGCCGTCTGGGTGTGTGCTCCATGGTTCACTCTCAATGGCGCGCGTGGCCCGTCTGTGAGTCCACCGCCTTCTGTCCGAATAGCGGGGTGATAGTGGCGGGTCCCCAGATGGAGCCTTCTACCCCGCTACCCGGCACACCCGGCAGGACCGGCAGGCCCAGCTTGGCGCGCGGCGGCAACGTGTCCGGCCCGGCGGCGCCGCCCACACCGCCCACAGCTGCTGCCGCCGGCTTGTGCAGCAGCTCGCCGCTGGTGCCACCGCTGCCCCACGTGCTGTCTCCGTTGGTGACCACCCCTAGCCCGCCACCTGCCCCGCCGCCACCCCCGCCCCAGATGTTTCCACCGTAGGGAATCGAGGGCAGCGACAGAGAAGGAAGAGTCGAAAAACCCGTGCGGCCCGAATGGCCAAAAGGGTCGTGTCCGGACACCCCACCCGTGGGGCGGTCCGGCCAGGTCAGGTCGGACAGCGAGGAGAGGGCTTCGGGCGAGTCCATGTCCGTGTTCTGCAGCACGTGCTGCTTGGCTGAGGGCTGCTGCAGCTGGCCCGCTGGGCCAGACTGCTGCGTGGCCGCTGTGGAGTCCTGTTGCACATTGTGCAGTGGCTGACTGTTGTGTTGCTGCTGTGGGGGAGGTGCATTCTGCCCGCCCAGCTGCCCGTCCAATGGCCCGTGCACCGCCCAGCCATTTCCGCCCGCTCCCACGTCGAACCCCCACACGTTGGGCGAGACGCCAACAGACGAGCGGTCGCCTAGCCCACCTAGCCCGTTGGCTAGCGTGTTGCGGCCGTTCTGCCAGATGCCTGACTGAGGGTCCCCGAAGTTCCAGAACAGCTGCGCCACAACCAAACCACACACACACGTAAACAAGTAGATTTGAATGCCTCGGGTCTGGAGGAGTGGCGAAAGAGAGGTTAAGCGAACACACAAAAGGCGTTTGCAAGCCCACCACACTAATAGAACACCCACACTTTCTTATTGGATCGGAAGGTGTGTACATGCGAGTGAGTGAGTGTGTGTGTGTGTGTGTGTGTGCGTGTTTGTGCGTGTGTGTGTGTGTGTGTGTGTGAGAGAGAGAGAGAGAGAGAGAACGAGAGAGAGAGAGAGAGCGAGAGAGAGAGAAAGAGAGAGAGCATATTATAATGATAATGATTACTAAAACCATAAATATGATTCTGATTTTCTTTATCTTAATTCTTGGTTTTCATTTTCTTCGTTCGTTTACTACTGTTAAAATCTACCTGTACCTGTCCCTGCTGCACGTGGCTCTGCGAGGTCTGCACGTACGGCTCCATGCAGTGCCCGGCCGGTCCGTTTACGCTATTGCCAATCTGCGCCGCCGGATGGAAGCTGTTGCCCAGCAGCGCCTGGGGCGGGCCGGCGGGCACACTCACGCCGTGTGTGTACGCGTCGCGCACCCCGACCCCGACCCCAACCCCGTTGGCGTGCTGCTGCCACACATGCCGGGGCGAGTTCTGTCCGGAACGCTGCTGTTGCTTGCCCGGGCCGGAAAGGCCTGGCGCCACGTCCAAATGCGTCGGGTCCAGCGGTGAGAGGGCCGCCGGGTAGGCGCGGGAGGAGAGGAGGTGCGGAGGAGGTTGCGGTTGGGGTGGGGGTTGGTTGGAAGGTAGTTGTTGGTGTGTGTGTTGGGGGGGAGGTTGTGAGTGCTGGGGAGGTTGTGTGAGGGCAGGTTGAGAGAGCAGGTAGTCGTCACGCGCCTGAGACAAAACATATACATTACATACCATGACGTACATCACATGCATTACACATACATTACATGCATTTACCTACATTAGCTATCTACCTACCTATCTATCCTATCTGTCCTATCTATCTAGTCTCTCCTATCTCTCTTATCTCTCAAATCTCTCCTATCTCTCTTGTCTCTCTTATCTATCGTATCTACGTATCTATCGTATCTATCGAATCTATCGAATCTATCGTTTCTATCTTGTCTATCGTATCTATCTTGTCTATCTTATCTATCTTATCTCTCGTGTCTCTCGGGTCTCTCTTTTCTCTCTTATCTCTCTTGTCTCTCTTGTCTCTTATCTCTCTTATCTATCTTACCTATCTTACCTATCTCACTTGTCTTATCTATCTAATCTATCCATCGATCCATCGATCTATCAATCTATCGAGCTATCGATCTATCGATGGATCGATCGGATCGAATCGATGAATCGAATCGAATCGATGAATCGAATCGAATCGATGAATCGAATCGATCGATCAATCGATCGACCTACCTACCTACCCTACCTATCTATCTATCAAATCTATCAAATCTAACCGCATAGCCCGGGGGTGGTGCGCTGTGTACATTCGCTGGGGAGAACAAGCCACTTGCCTGTCAGTGAATAAGCAAGTAAGTTAAGTAAGTGAGTAAAGTAAGTAAAGTAAGTAAGTGAGTAAGTGAGTGAGTGATAGGGTGGTGCGCTGTGAACGTTGGCTCGGGAGAACTCAGTAAGTAAGCAAGTAAATAAAGTAAGTAAAGATAAGTAAAATAAAGTAAGTGAGTAAGTGAAGGGGTGGTGCGCTGTGAACGTTGGCTCGGGAGAACTCAGTAAGTAAGCAAGTAAATAAAGTAAGTAAAGATAAGTAAAGTAAAGTAAGTGAGTAAGTGAAGGGTGGTGCGCTGTGTACGTTCGCTGGGGAGAACTCAATAAGTAAGCAAGTAAATAAAGTAAGTAAAGATAAGTAAAGTAAAGTAAGAAAGTGAGTAAGTGAAGGGTGGTGCGCTGTGCACGTTCGCTGGGGACAACAACGTGCCACTTGCCTGTCAGTGAGTAAGCAAGTAAGTAAAGTGAGTAAAGTAAGTAAATTAAGTAAGTGAGTAAGTGAATGAGTAAGCAAGTAAGTAGGTAGGTAGGCAGGTAGGTAGGCAGGTAGATAGCAGGTAGCGAAGGAAGGAAGGAAGGAAGGAAGGAAGGGAGGGAGGGAGGGAGGAAGGAAGGAAGGAAGGGAGGGAGGGAGGGGAGGGAGGGAGGGAGGGAGGGAGGGAGGGAAAGAAGGAAGGAAGGGACCGTGGAGGCGGCTGAGGTGGTTGCGTGCAACAGATGACTGTTGCCAGCGCTGCCTGGGTTGGGAGGGTAGAGAGAGGGCAGTCGATGATGCTGTTGTTGTTGTTGTTGTTGTTGTGGGTTGTTGTCTGAGAAAGCCGACCCCACCAGCGGTCCATTGGGGTGTTGTTGCGGCTGTGGCTGAGGTAGAGGTGGGATGTGTTGTGGCTGGTGTGGTTGCGACATGGACGACTGCTGAGGCTGCACAGCCTGCAGCTGCTGTTGTGTTTGCTGCAAGGGCTTGTGCGAAGCTTGTGCTTGTGCTGTCTGCTCCGCCATGTTGTCTGTCTGCTGCTGCTGCTGCTCCGCCGCCATCTCTCCGCCTATCCCCTCCTCGTCCTCGTCATGCTGCTCATCGCCGTGCAGCGCCGCCAAGTAAGCATATTCCTCCGAAGCCATCGCATACGACTGGATGGTGTTGAGTATGTTCGAGCGGCCTGCCTCGTCCGTTTGGCTGAGCGAAGGGTGCTCCGACATGGCATGCATGAAATTCGCGCCGTCTTCGTCCATTCCAGGGTTGTCCGAGGAGTTTTCGTCCATTTCGCCGCTGTCTGCCCAGGCCGCGGGGGCCACCTCTAAGCCGTCAGTGGCGCTGCCCACCGCGTCGGGAAGTCCGGGCTGTTGCTCAACCTCCACCGCAAAGTCCGTGTTGGTGGCGGCGGTGGAGGAAGGAGTAGGTTCCCCAACCACAGCCGAGGAAGAGGACGAAGAGGAAAGGGGAGGAGTCGTTTGAGCCGCGCTGCCGCCATTGCCGTTATTGTCCGCGGGTCCGGCCGGCACCGTTTTCGCCGAAGCAGCAGCCGCCGCCTCCGCCCGCATCTTCCACACGTTCTTGACCGGCTTGCGGGCCGCCGCTGCCGCCGAGGCCGCCGCGGGGGTGGTGCTGGTGGTGGTGGAGGTGGCACCAGCCGCTCCAGCCTGTGCTGCTGCCCCTGCCGCCGGCCCGACAGCCTTGGCCGTGGTCACTGCTGTCCGCGCCGCACCCGCTGCCACTTTGTCCTTGAGCGGGCCGGCGGGGGCCGCGCCGCTGGCAGCGACGGGCCGACGCAGGGCCACGCGGCCAACAGGCGCGGCGCGCGCGCGGAAGATCTGAATCAGGTCTTTGACCTGCTTGCCATCCAGCTTGCGAATGCGGTTGCCGTCAGCGAAGAGGTTGCGGAAGTGAGACTCGGCCAGGGGCTCGTACATGTTCACCACTTGGAAGGAAATCTGCAAGAGAGAGAGAGAGAGAGAGAGAGAGAGAGAGAGAGAGAGAGAGAGAGAGAGAGAGAGAGGGAGGGGAGAGAGAGAGAGAGAGAGAGAGAGAGAGAGAGCAGGCGCAGAGAGCCAGGACACGCAGGGAAACAGGCCAGGCCAAAACAAGCAACAAGCCCATTAGCGAAATGTTGAACCAACCGGAGAAGTCGAGATTCCCAACAAGCCAAAAACAAACTTGTGCCAAGCCCCCCCCCCCCCCCCCCCACCCCCAACCCACCCAACCCTTCCACTACCACCCATGAGAAGTTCCTATTTCTTAAGTACAACGAACAATGACTTCAAGCGCTTTGATCTCAGTCAGTATTTGCATCGACAACCTGTGTTGGCCCATTAGAAAGCTCTTGATGAAAGCTTTCAAATGAGCCACTGCACAAGCCGCGAAGATCAGAACCGGCTGAGAACGAAATGTTTGAAGTCATTGCTCATTATGGTTAAGTATAAGGAACTTCTCATATTCTCACACACACAGTTGGGGCCATCAGAAAGAGCATATACATCGTCAATGTTGTTACGCCAGGGATAACTGATAGAGAATGAAATGTTCATCATAGGCCTCAATGGGTAGGGCAGACGAGAGAGAGAGAGAGAGAGAGAGAGAGAGAGAGAGAGAGAGAGAGAGAGATAGAGAGACACGGAGCACAACATCAAGTTACCAATCAAGATAGAAAGAGGAGGAGGAGGAGGAGGAGAGGGAGAGGGTTTGATACCTGAGCAGGGAAGGGAGAGGAGCGAGAGTAGGATTTGTTGCGCGCCCAGGCGCCAGGAACCATGTTCTCCTGTCCGTTGCTGGTGGCCTCGAACACGCCGTGCAGGTGGCGGTCGCCCACATTGAAGAGGAAGAGGGCGCTGGTCTTGGCCTTGAGGGAGCGAACAACCCGCAGATGCTGCCGAGGCAATCCGAGCAGCTTCAGCTCCATGCACTCCTTGAAAGTCTCCTTGGTGCAAATGAACATCATGCCGTCCTGGTAGTGGTCCCACCAGTTGGGGGTGGCGCTGGTGGCAGGCGCGCCTGCTTTCCGCGCTGTCGCCACCGCGCCGGCTGAGATCCCGCTGGCGGTGCTGGCAAAAGAGGCTTTCGCCGCACCCGCCGCCGCAGAAGTCCCGCCCGCCGCCCCTGCACTTAATCCCGCCGCAGCCGCCGTCGCATTTGTCGACAAGGCGCCGCTGCTCGAGCTGCCGGCGGGCGCGCCGGCCGAGCCAGAAGAGGAGGGGGTAGCATTTGCGACAGGCTGACTGTGCGAGTTGGCGCTGCTGGCCTTGCGGACCGGCTGGGTGGATGTGGAGGTAGAGGGGGATTGTGTGGTGTTGGATGTGCTGCTGTGACCGCCGCCGCTGCCAGTATTGCTGCTGGCCGCAGCGGCGGTAGCAGAGGAGCTGTTGGCCAGGTGGTGTAGTGCACCGGAGGCCGGGCTGTGCGAGGTTGAGGTGTTGCTCACACTGCTGGAGTTGGCCGGCACCATGCCGGCACTCTCCACAGACCGGCCGTCCTCGACCTCGTCCTCGTCCTCCGCAAAATCCGAATATTCCCCCACACTCTCCTCGGATGCCTCCTCTTCCTCCCCCTCATCACTATCCCTACCCTGTCCTTCCTCTCCCCCTTCTCCTATCGCTACCTCCCCACCCTCGTCCACATCTTCCTCATCGTCCTCCTCATCCTCGTTCAACATAGCGAAAGGGTTGGCCGCGGCCCAACGGCCCTGTTTCCCCTTCTGGCGGGGCGGGCCGGAGCCACTATCCGCCGGGCCAGTCCCGTCGCTGGTGCCACTCGGGGCACGCTCCTTTCGCCGGGCCGGCCTAGACTGCTTGCTCTCCTCGTCGGAAGCCTCAGACTGCTCCTCCTCCTCGTCCTCCTTCTCCTCCTCGTCTTCCTTCTCCTCCTCCTCCTCGCTCTCCTTGTCCTGGGCCGCTTGCTGCTGCTGCTGCTGCTGCTTGCTCTTCCTGCTACGCCGCGTTTGCTGTGCTTGCTGTGCCGGGGCCGCCTTGCCGTTGGCCTCGGCTTTCTCCCCAGCAGCCTTCTTGTCCGCGCCTGGGGCAGAGCTGGCGGCTTGCTTGTGCTTGCTGTCCGCGACCGAGCCATTCACCTCCGCCGTCGCAGCCGCAGCCGCCGCCTCCTCCGTCTTCTTCTTCTTCTTCTTCTTACGCTTCTTGGCAGATTTACTCTCCCCGTCCTCGGCCGCCGGCACCTTACTGCTACTATTACCACTATTATTATTACTAGCGTCTTTGTCCTGCTGGGTCTGCATTGCGCTCTTGGCTGCAGCGGCCCGCGTGACGTCGTGTCCGGACCGGCCCGTGCTGCCTTTCGTGCAGCCGGGGTGACTGCCTAACGAGTCCGCTTGCTCCCCATCGCCCCCGGCGGCCTTTTTCGCGCCGGCGGCGCGGCCTGGCCCACTACCGTTAACCCCTCCGCCCCCGCTGGCGCTGACCGGGCCGGCACGGTTGTGAGTAGTCGTGGCTTTATGCTTTGTACAGACCTTGTTGGCAGCATTGAGATGCTGCTGCTGCTGAGCAGCAAGCACCCCCGCCAGGGCCGCAGCAGCGGGCAGGTTAGAATCCGTCTGAAGTGGTCGGTGTTGGTTGCTGTGCGCTACGGCGGGGAACGAGCTGTCCCCCGCCCCCTCGCCGCCTGCCACAGCCTCCTCCCCGTCGTCCGAACCTTCGGCGCCCTCCTCCCCCGCGCCGCCTTTCTTCTTCTTCTTGCGCTTCTTCTTCGCCTTGGCCTTCTTCTCCGCGGCTCGCATCTGCTGCTCCTCCTCTTGCAGCAACTCCAGCTCCAACTCCAGCGCCACCTGCTGCGCCCGGCTCTCCTGCTTCTTCAACATATACTGCGCCGCGATCTTACAAGCAAACTCGGCCAGCACTAGATTCTCAAGCATCTGCCGT